>LPNX010485858.1:40395-87460 GCA_001517045.1 Pseudotsuga menziesii
AGAAACCACCCATAGATCTAGGTTCACCAGGAAATCACCAGTTGTTGCTGCCGCAACCTTTTTCCCTGATTTTAGTCTTCACTTAAATTCGGGGACCCCTCCTCTTCATTGTTTACTTGGATCGATTGTTGAGAGCTTGGCGCCTTTGAGCATATCTTTGCGCCTGAGTTTGATTGCTCGCCTTTGTGTTTGCTTCGTTCAATCAGCTCGAGTCACGTGGTCTGTTTTAGTACCCGTAGAACATGAATTTTTGCCTTAATGAAGAAAATTGATGTTTTCGCCGCAATTAGGCCTTAGCGCTGTTAGTTTTCTCTTTGGATCGGGCCTCTTTCGGAAGTTTTTGAGTCCTAATTTACCCACCGCTGCGGCTCCCAGAGAAAACTGCCCCCCGTTTGAAGTTTCATCCGACGCCCGATTCGACGGCCCAAATCGCTTGTTCCTGAGTTCCTACCTACCCGCCATTGCGGCCGGGAGGATGAAGTCAGTGGCCGACGTGAGTTTCATCCGACGCCCGAACTTTGCCTTGTTTAGCCTCTGTCGCATGTCTTTAGCATGTGTCCCCTCCGCCGTCGCGGCTGGAAGAGTAATCTAGCTTCCGATCCACTTCTCTCCGCCGCCCAATTGCCTATGACGCTCCTGTTTTCACTCACCCACTTCTGGTGCTTCCCCGCCGTTGCGGCCCCTGAAGCCCTTGCCCACCCGATGCCGTATTCTCAGCCCGTCCGATTCAAGTCTCGCCCTACCGCTGATTCTGTTTCGGGAGTTCTCGCCCGGGTGAACCAGGCCAATTCTTGTGGATTTTTCATCATAGTTAAAAGTTTCGATTCTACCTAATGTCTCATATGAGTGGATAATGCACTAAAGTTGAATGCAGGAAGAATTCCATAGATCGCTGGAGCGACCCACGGCGAAGAAAAGGACAACCCAAGCGGGGGACAGGGGCATCGACGAGGCGTTTTCAGCAGTTACTGTCAGGAGATAAAACGCCTATGGAAATGATTGTGGGAAAGGAAACGACCAGAGAAGAAGCTGAATCGTCAAGGGAGCTGAAAGGTCACGCGCTGAGGGGAACCGAGAGGACAGAGTTGTGGTTTAAATAGTGGGGATGAAGACTGGAAAAAGGCTTTTTCCCTTAGAAAATTTTGTAAATGTTGGCTTGTAAGAGGAACTACTTCGTTTTGCTAAGTGAACTGCAATTTTGTCTGTTGGAAAGAGTAAAGAAGTGAAATGTACCAATGCAATTCAATGAATAATGTTGAAGAAGAACTATTTCTTTTTTCAGCTGTATTTCATTTGCTGTAAGGATATTTGATGTTTTGAACCTAAGTTCTTGTTAACTATTCTTCAGTATTTTCTTGGATGCATTTTCACTAAGAGCAATAAATGTTGTTATAGAATGATCGGCTATCTGGTTATTTAAATATCTGTAAGTTTTCATGTGCTGTGAGAGAAGTATCAGCTATCTGTGATTTTTCTTACTGTGTGTGATAATATATTGCTCAGTCAAGATGATAACCTCGCTCCCTAGGGATAGTTTAGGTGGTTAGTTATTTCTGTTCGTATCTGGTTTGGTTGCTTGTGAGCATAAGACGAGAGGTAAGAACCTGTGCATCACTTTGTGACCACTCCCTGCATTTAGACCAGCCTGCATTTAATTATTAGGCACGTGCATATCATTCATTTAAGTCAAAATACAAAAAACTCGGTGGGCCGGGCCGCAACCGGTAAAGCCTGTGTTTGTTACTTTGACCTATGGTAGCTGGACCGTAAACCGGACGGATTCCCTATACCAAACAGTCAGTGGGCTAGTTGGGAACGCTGATTGGGGAGAATCCCTTACTGTTGCCGCCTGCGAATTTACAGGCCTCAACACTCCTACAGTCAAGGAGGCTAACTGAACCACTCTAGGAGTGATCTGTGTGACATTAATTCACCTAATTTCTAACTAGTGGTTACTTTTAGTTCAACCATTCAGTTACAGCCAGTTAAGGTGCCTCCATTCATTAAATATATTATTTAATGATTATTTAATGATTATTTATTATTATTTAATGAACTGGAGTCAACAAGGTGCCTCCACCAACTTCTGATGGTCAGTTCAGCTTCAGTTGACCTCATCAGGGTTCATTGGAGTCATGCAGGACTAGCACTTGATGGTTGGATTGCTATGACATGTGTTTGATCTCCTTCAGTTGAGATTCAGTCATTTATTGCACTCCGACTTCAGTTAGGGTTTGGTGAGTCAATTAGGTTTTTGGTCAAGTGGTTAACTGAGTGAGATTGCATGGCAAAGAGTCAGTTAAGCTAGACTCACTCATTGAATTCAAATTGTCCCTTAGGTATTCGAATTCTTCATGGAGTTAAGCCATTGCTCAGCATGGAAATTGTAACCCGTTATTGTTTATAAAATATACAAAGAGGAAACCTATTCTGGTTCCAGTTATTTTCCAATTCATGAGTATTTCTTAGTAATTCTTTCATGAGATTGATTCTTAGTTCCTAGATCATGTGCAAGAATTAATATGGTATCAGAGCATGTGGCGGGACGAAGAACAATCTCTCAAGAATAAGATTTTTGACAAATTTCTCCATGAGAAGTAAGCAATAGCTCAAAATTCCAGCACTGCACCAGAAGCCAAGGCTTACCACTCAATATCCCAAGTAAAGAACTTGTTGATTAAGCTTGGTTGATTGACTATGCTGGGTGTGATGAAAGCCTAGAATGTGCAGGCTGTCCAACCTTATTTTTCCCTTTCAGGTTTGATTTTCAGGTTTCTACAAGTGAAGCATTCGCTACAGCAAATCCAGATGGCCTCCTCAGTACCTATGTTGACTCCATTCAATTTCCACACATGGAAAGATAAAATGGAAAATCAGCTTAAATGCAAAGGACTCTTTAGAGTCACCATGGACACTGAACCTGAGCCTGGATCCGCCATAAAAAAATCAAGATTCTTGAACAAGAAGGATGAAGCCTTCGGTTTCTTATGCCTCTCTATTTCCGATGACCTTCTCTTCCATCTTACGGATCTGAAGACACTGAAAGAAATATGGGACAAATTGGAATCTCTGTATGGAAAGCATGATGACATGAGAGTTTATCAACTCGAAAATGAACTCATGTCTCTCCAACCTTCCAATTTTGAGACTCTAAATGAATTCTTTACAAAGTTCAAGCATACTGTTTTTCTCTTGAAGCAATGCAAAGTGGAGAAGGAATATGATCAGCTCATCCTAGCCATCCTCTCCAAAATCGGGGCTGATTATTCAGTTTTTGTTTCTACATTCCGTGCGGGGAAGCTCACAACACCCATATGGAAGATGCCTACACTCAATGCCTTCATTGAGTCCCTAACTAGTGAACATGACAAGCTTGTCCAGATTGGGATCATCCGATCTTCCCGTGATCAAGCCCTCCATGTCTCGGTGCCCAAAGATATGAAGGGTAAAGGAAAGCAGCAAAAAAATCAAAAAACTAAATTTGATGCTCCAAATCCTAGATTTGAAAATCAGCAGCATGATGAATCTTCCGGCTCAAGGAAGAACAAAGAAAAAGGGCACAATGGGAAAGAAAAAGTCAAGTGTTCTTACTGCAGGAAGGGTTTTCACCCTAAACATGCTTGCATGAAGAAAAATATTGATGAATCAACCTCTCTCCTTGAGAGGAATCACATCAATCTTTCGGAGAGCTTTCGGAGGAGAGATCACCAAGATCGGGAACCACAGCATGAGAAAGGTCATACCCTCATGGCAAGCACTTCGAAGTCCAAATCACTTCTGATTGATAGTGGAGCTTCGAATCACATGATGGCTGAAAAATACTCCTTTTCATCCTTGGAGACCAGCAAATCCATTCCCGTCCACTTGGGAGATCACTCCACCATCATTACCAAAGGACAAGATACTGTAGATCTAGAAAATGGTTTTTTTTCTAATGTTTTGTATGTACCATCTCTAGCAACAAATCTCCTTAGTGTCTATCAAATGACACATACAGGAATGCCTAAGAGGGTCTCTTTCAGCCCAAATGATGTGGAGATAACAGAAATTGCATCCGGGAAACTCATTGCAAAAGGCCATGCAAATCATCATGCAAAAGCCTATGAGTTCTCTCACTTTGTTGCGGGTGCAAATCCCACCGCTTTGCTAACTCATGGAAATGAGGTTAGTAGGATATGGCATGAAATGTTTGGCCATCCTAATTTCACATATTTTCAGCAATTACAGAAAAAATCCATGGTTGAAGGCCTTCCGGTCATCAAGACAACCACAGGAGTCTGCAAGGGCTGTGTGATTGGAAAACACCCTGAGCACAAGTTCGATCAGGGGAAGGCAAACCGAGCTACAAGTGTATTGGGGCTGATACATTCTGATATCAATGGTCCAATTCCTATCACATACATGAATGGATCAAGGTACCTCCTTACCTTTATTGATGATTTTTCAAGGTATACATGGGTTTTCTTTCTCAAAAAGAAATCAGAAGTATGTGAGAAATTTTCTGAATTGAAGGCTTTGATCGAAAATGCCTCTGGGCTTAAGATCAAGATCTTGAGATCTGATAATGGAGGGGAGTATGTCAGTAATGAGTTGCTATACATTTTCTCCCAAAGTGGTATTCAGGTCCAACATTCAATTCCCTACACTCCCTAGCAGAATGGAGTAGCGGAAAGGAAGAACTGGTCTCTCAAAGAGATGACCACCTGTATGTTGGAGTCAAAGAATCTTGCTGAAAATTTGTGGGCTGAAGCCATGCATGCTACAGAATACATTCAGAATAGGGTGCCACATTCATCAGTGAAATGAAAGACTCCTTTCGAAGCATACTTTGGGCACAAGCCAGATGTGTCGAACCTACGGGTGTTTGGGTCCACTACATGGGCCCGGATTCCGGTTGATAAAAGAAGGGATTTGCAACCGCAGAGCATAGAATGTCTGTTTATTGGATATCCTGATGAATCTAAAGGATTCAAGCTGCTGGATATCAATACCAAACAGATCATCATCGAGAGAAGTGTCAAGTTCGATGAGCCTCTTCAGGAGGTGGAACTAGTGGAGGAGAAAACTGCTGAAATTCCTTCCTATTCCACTGAATATTTGGATGATGAAATTGGGGGTGATGACCCTGATTTGGATCCTTTGATTTCTGGTATCAGTGTGTAGCAAACATCAGATACTGAATCAGAACCTTAAGTGCAAAATCATCTTCCTACATGGGCCCGACAGACACTCTCCTCTGCAGGAGACAACATTGGAAATCTGGATGATCCAAGGAGAACCCGGTCTGATTTCCAAAGAGCAGGTATTGCACTCTCTTGTTCTGATAATTTTCTGTCCAAAACTTGCTATTTGATGATTAGTTCAGATACAAAATCCTACTACCATGCTCGGAAGGATCCGAGATGGCAAGTTGCCATGGATGAAGAGATGAATTCTCTTCAGAAAAACACTACTTGGGAGCTAGTTCCTCTTCCTCCGGGAAGGAAATTGGTTCAATGCAAGTGGGTGTTTCAGAAAAAGGTTGCTGCTGATGGAAGCACCTGAAAATATAAGGCAAGTCTGGTATCAAAATGTTTCTCTTAGGTCCAAGGAGTGGACTACCATGAGACCTTTGCACTTGTTGCAAAAATGGACTCCATCCGCCTTGTTTTGGCTATTTCCGCATCCAAGCACTGGGAGGTGCATCACATGGATGTTAAGTCAGCCTTTCTACATGGAGATATTCATGAGGATACATACATGAAGCAGCCTAAGGGCTACATCACTGATCCATCTTTGGTTTGCAAGCTAAAGAAGTCACTATATGGGTTAAAACGAGCCCCAAGAGAGTGGTATTCCAAGATGGATGCCTTTCTTCTCTCGCAAAACTTTCAGAGATGTAGATCATATACAAATGTGTATTTAAAGCAGCATTATGGTCATATAATTATAATTTTTTTATATTTTGATGACTTACTGATCACAGGTAGCACAATTTCCTCCATTTCAGCCATCAAAACTGCTCTCCACAATGCCTTTGAAATGAGTGATTTGGGGCTTCTAAAACAATTTTTGGGGCTCGAAATCGAGCAAAATTATGATGGGATTATGGTCACTTAGTCAAAATAAATTTCAGACCTGTTATTCAAGTTTAACATGGCTGAATGTAGGCCTGCACCATTCCCTTTCCTTTCAGGGATCAGCCTTGAAGAAGGAAAAAGCACACCTCCCATGGACTGCACTATCTATCGACAACTGATTGGTAGCTTGTTGTACTTGACACATTCTAGGCCTGATATTTGTTATGCCATGAATGTTGTATAAAGATACATGCAGAAGCCTCATGATATTCATTGGAAGGCAGCCAAGAGGATCCTCCAGTACATTCAGGGAACCAGGACCTACGGCATTCACTATGCTGCAGACTCCGAGCTAGAGCTGGTTGGATACACAGATTCCGATTGGACAGGTGATTCTATTGATCGAAATTCAACTTCCAAATATGTATTCATGTTTGGTGGTGGCCCTATTTTCTGGTCAAGCAAAAAGCAGGCTGCCATAGCACTATCTTTAGTAGAGGCCGAGTATCGAGGAGCGGTGAATGCTTCCATCCAAGCAGTTTGGTTGCAAGGAATTATTTCATAGTTTGATCTTGGTAGTACTTTGTCCACTGTCCTCTTTTGTGACAACCAGAGTGCTATTAAGATATCCACGGATCCAGTTACCAGGAAGAGGACCAAGCATGTAGAGATTCACATGCACTACATCAGGGAGCTAGTGCATGACAAGACTATCATTCTGCAATATTGCCCGACTGATGAGCAGATTGCAAACATCTTCACCAAGATCTTTTCAAAAAAGAAGTTCACTTACGTTCGTTCACTATTGGGGGTGAGTTCATCAGGGTGATCCAGACTATTTTCAGTGTTCAGCTTGAGGGGGGGTTTTTTTCCCACTGGGTTTTCCCTCTTTTCCTCACTTAGTTTGTTTTGAGCATTGTACAGGGTAACCTATGTCCTTAGTTTCTAGGACCCTAGCATTTTATGCATCTATGTTTTCTAACTCTTCCTGAATATAGCTTAAGGGGGGGTGTTGGAGACATTTACCATCATACACACTCTTTCACTCAAATTGGCCTAGTTAAACCACTATCCTCATTTTAATTGACATCAGTGGAGCATTAATTACCATCATCCCAGTCACTCCCACACCTACCTATAGTCAAGGAGGATAACTTAGCCTTCTCCTACAGTCAAGGAGGCTAACTGGACCACTCCAGGAGTGATCTGTGTGACATTAATGCACCTAATTGCTAACTGGTGGTTACTTTCAGTTACAATCAGTTAAGGCACCTCCATTCATTAAATATATTATTTAATGATTATTTAATGATTATTTATTATTATTTAATGAACTGGAGTCAACAAGGTGCCTCCAACAACTTCTGATGGTCATTTCAGCTTCATTTAACCTCATCAGGGTTCATTAGAGTCATGCAGGACTAGCACTTGATGGTTGGATTGCTATGACATGTGTTTGATCTCCTTCAGTTGAGATTCAGTCATTTATTGCACTCCAACTTCAGTTAGGGTTTGGTGAGTCAATTAGGTTTTTGGTCAAGTGGTTAACTGAGTGAGATTGCATGGCAAAGAGTCAATTAAGCTAGACTCACTCATTGAATTCGAATTTTCCCTTAGGTATTCAAATTCTTCATGGAGTTAAGCCATTGCTCAGCATGGAAATTGTAACCCATTATTGTTTATAAAATATACAGAGAGGAAACCTATTCTAGTTCCAGTTATTTTCCAATTCATGAGTATTTGTTAATAATTCTTTCATGAGATTGATTCTTAGTTCCTAGATCATGTGCAAGAATTAATATCTTCCTCTAAACTGGATCAGTAGATATTTTGATGGCACTTTGATTGTCCACCCAAATGTTGGTTGGAGAATCAATTGTGACACCAAATTCCTGAAGAATTCTCTGCAACCAAACACACTGTGTACCAGTATTGACTGCTTTCCTGTACTTGGCCTCTACTAATGAAAGTCAAATAGTGTTTTGTTTCTTACTTGACCAAAAAATGGGACCTTCAACAAGCATAAATAAAAAACCTGAATTTGACTTCCTGTCAGTGGGATCTCCAGCCCAATATAAATCAGAAAATCCAGTTAGTTGAAGTGAGGAACTAGCTGAGTAGTGCACCCCGAAATTCTTTGTACCCTGGACATACTGAAGACTTATTTTTTCTGCACTCCAATGGAGCTCATGTGGCTGGTGCATATGTCTTTCTACCACACTTATAGCATAATACAAATCAGGTCTTATGTGTGTGAGATAGAGAAAGCTTCCCACTAGTTGCATGTAGAGTGTAATATCTACCAATGGAGAATCGCCAATTTCATGCATTTTGATGCCAGAAAGAAAGGGATACTTGGACGCCTTACACTCAGCCATGTTAAACTTATTTATTAGGTCTAAATCATACTTTGGTTGACTCAACTTGATGCCCCTTTCACTTTGTTCAATTTCCAAGCACAAAAATTGCTTTATCAATCCTAGGTCGGTCATGGCAAATTCACTATGCAAAGATGACTTAATTGAACCAAATGAATTGGTGCAGATACATGTAATGATAAGTTCATCAACATAAAGAACAATAACCTGAAAAACACCATAATTTTTCTGCAAATAAACATTAGGGTCTGATTTGCATCTAGTGAAACCAAAAGAGAGCAAAAAAGCATCCATTATTACATACCAAGCCTTGGGGGCTTGCTTGAGTCCATACAATGATTTCTTCAACCTACATACCAATGAAGGATCCTCTTAAAAACCTTTAGGTTTCTGCATATATATATCCTCCTGTATCTCACCATGCAAGAATGCACTTTTAACATCCATGTGGTGAACTTTCCAACCCTTGCTAGTTGTCATTGCAAGAACTAGTCTTATGGAGTCCATCTTTGCAACCGGTGCTAAGGTCTCTGTGTAATCAACACCATGGACCTGAGAATAGCCCTTAGAAACTAATATTTCCTTATGTTTCATATATGAACCATCAGAGTCAATTTTGGTATGGAAGACCCACTTGCATTGGACAAGCTTCCTCTTGGGAGGAAGGGGAACCAATTCCCATGTCTTGTTCTCTTGGAGGCACTAAAATT
Source organism: Pseudotsuga menziesii (assembly GCA_001517045.1). Taxonomy (NCBI): domain Eukaryota; kingdom Viridiplantae; phylum Streptophyta; class Pinopsida; order Pinales; family Pinaceae; genus Pseudotsuga; species Pseudotsuga menziesii. The sequence continues at coordinate 49,543 of LPNX010485858.1, forward strand.
ATTCTTCCATTGCTGATTTATATTTTGGGTCATTACAAGCTTGATGATATGTCTGAGGACTATATCCAATAATAATATAATAGTGCTCATCAAGAGCATTATCACTTTCAAAGGAAGCATTACTAGTTTGTGATCTAGTCTTCCTAGGCTCATGGGGATTGCCTGCCAATTCCCCTAAAGCTTGAATGATTTTTTCAGCCCACTTGGGCCTTGATGGTGAGTCATATACATAAATATCATCTTCAGCCATATTTATATCATACATATCATAAGAAGAAAAATATCATGTATCATCACTTACATCTTCGAATGGTTGAGGAGAGGAGCATTCACCCGGTGCAAGCTCGAAATCAGGAATTGGCTCTTCTTCGAAAGTTCACACTTCTTTCAACAAATTTATTGCAAGTGTAAGTTTCAAAGAGTTTGTAGCCTTTAGTATCCTCACCATACCCAACCATAATTCATTCCTTTCTTTGTGGCTACAAGTCCTTCCTATTTTCAGAAGGGATTCTAGCCCATGCTCTAGTTCCGAAAATCCTGAAATTTGAGACATTTGGCTTTTGGCCAAACCATGCCTCGTAAGATGTCTTTCCTTTTATTGATTTGTGGAAGGATATATTTTTTATGTTTTCATCACAACTAATGGCCTCATCCCATAGCCTGGGACTTAGATCCCTTGCTTCTATCATGCAAGTGGCCATCTCCTTGAGAGATATATTCTTCCTCTAGGCCACACCATTTTGTTGTGGTGTGTAGAGATTTGAGTGTTGAATTTGGATTCCACACTCCTCACAACAGTTCTGTAGGTTATTTTTTACATACTCCTTCCCATTATCAATCCTAATTACTTTAATATTATTCCCACTCTGATTTTCTACCAACGCCTTCCAAATCTTCAAGTGTTCATACACCTCAAACTTCAATTTGAGGAAATACACCCAACAAAATCGAGACTAAGCATCTATGAATGTAAGTACATACCTTGATCCACCATGTGATGGAGTGGAAAATGGACCAATCAGATATGAGTGTACCAACCCAAGTGGTTGTGTGGATCTCCTTGCCTTCCCCTTCGCATAACTTTGTTATGGATGCTTCCTAACTACACACCCAATGCATGCTCCATTTGATGATCTGATTTTTGGAAGTCCTTCCACCATCTCATCTCTATGTAGTTCCTGGAGGTACTTGTAGTTCATGTGACCAAACCTCCCATGCCATGGTTTCAAAACCTCATTGGCATGCGATAGAAGTGCTTGGTCATTAGAAGTGGGGAGGAAGTTAGAAAACTTGTACATCCTCTCATGGTGGTTTGCATACCCAATTGCAATGACTTGGTCTGTTGAGATTTCTAAAATCTCTACCATGTCTAGAGTGAAGGTCACTCTCTTTGCCTCTCATATATGGTTCATATTATAGATTAACATAAAATTTGTTGCAAGTTCTGGTACATACAATACATCACTGAAGTAACCATGCTCTAAGTCAATCCTACCAATCCCCTTGGTCTAGATTTCTGAATCATCCCCCATTCGAACTGTTGGACTGATAGTCGAATCCATGGAGGAGAAGAGCTCTATTTTGTCTACCATGTGCCTAGAAGCCCCTAAATCAATCATAAGATATGAAGAGTTATAGGTACCTTCTACCAAAGCATGACATGTCTCCTTGGTGTCATTCGAACTAGAGGTGCCATCCTTTCGCCTTGAGATGTCAAGGACTGGAATGTTGTTCTTCTCTAGCAGCTACGCCATATGGTCAATGGTATTTTCATGCATAAGCTCTCTGGATGCCACACCTTGTGGCAATAGGTGCACTTGGTATTCTCTTCTCTTTCCCAATCTTGTCCTTTTCCTTGGGAGGATTCGAACCCTCATCACTGGATTTGGGTTTTTTTGGTTTCCTCTTCTCTAGAAGCTTCAAATTCTTGGGATTGGGATTTCCCTTTGAGGAATTCAAAACTTCCATGGATAAGGCTTGATCCTTGGTCTTTATTGTAGCCATTTGGACGAGCTTATCTTGCTCCTGAGCTAGAGACTCCATGAAGCTAGACTGGGAATTTTCTAGTTTCGAAGTGTTAGCTTTCCAGAGTGGAATGTGCTCACAAAAACTGAGAACTCTGGCCCCAAATTCGAAAGTAGGGACAAAATTAGTTGTTCCTCTTTCTTCTCAATTCCAAATTGTTTTAGTTGCAACACAAGTGACTTGAACTTGGTGAAGAAGTCCTGGATTGTGTCAAAGTGCGCTGGCCCTCAAGCTGATAAGCTCATTCTCAAGCAACTGACCACGTAGTTCATCAGTTTTCCCAAACAATGTCTCTATTTTTACGTAGACCTCATTGGGTGTTGTCAAACTGTCAATGTGGAACAAGAGCTCTCTTGAGATGCTCAGACACAACAATCCATATGCCACATCCAATCTATTGAAGTACTTGGCTTTCTCAACAGCAGAGTTTGGCTCCACCTCAGTTCCCATGGTAACTTTGTAAAGACCTTTGGCCCTCAACTGAATAACCATATTTTCCTTCCAATCAAATAATTTTAAAGGTTTTAACAATATTTGGGTATCTTCCATTTCTTCCTGTGCTAATGGTGATGAAATTGTCGAATGTACTACAAAACACAATTCGATTTTATCTGGAATTCCTCTAAAAATGTAGCTCAAGTCACTCTGAATCAATATACAACTCAATAATATCCAACAATATTAGATACCATGTGATAAATTGAAACCATAGGATAATATAGGAGCATTATTCAAAGTCACAAATTTGAATTTGTTGCAAAAACCAGCAAAAACCATTAATTGAGAAGCAATTTACACACACAAATGTGAGAAGAACCAGGATAATTTTAAATTTCTAACATTAAAACATATTATTATCAGGTTTATAATATATTTGGAAATTTTTGTGAGGATTTGGAAGCCCAATGTGAGTGTACAAGACAAACTTTCCAAATTAGCATCAATCCCCCCTAGGTGGGCCAATCACGCCCCAAATCAGCCCAAACAGCCACGAATTTCTGAATAGACAGGCCTGAGATGATGTGGGTCAATTATTACACCTTGGAATGCATGGTTGTGGAAATATGGGTGGTTTAGAGTCTGAAGGTGGCATTAAATGCACCAAATCAATCCAAAAATGGACAAAATCCACCTCCAGCGCTCCTAGTCAACCAAGTTGTCCACATTCAATGAATGGGAGTGCACTAGAAATGATGAGGGCACACATGTGGCTAGTTTACTGAGTTGTAGTGCTCATGTGGGTGTGAATTCCCCAATTTTACTTGGCATTTGTCCAACTAAGCACCCCTAGTCCACCACATAGTGTATTAATGCAAAAATGCAATAAAATTGACTAAGTAGTGTAATTGTTCTAACATATCTTAGGCTGATATTCTCTCCCAATATATAAAACCTCAACATATTCACATCTTAGGAATAGCTAAGGCTCTTTAGCCACATCATTAGGATCAAAACGTTTCTCTAGAGGTACTAGACCCCTAGGGATATAATCACCTTTCAGCTGCAATATCTCTTTGCCACATAGGTTGTTCACATATTCCTGATGCCCATCAATCTCCTGCATCTATGTTTCCCAAACTTCATCAGGTTCACCAACATCAACATCTCAACAGGAGCAACATCCTCCTCTCGGGGCATTTCTTTAGGAACAACAGTCTGGATTTGCAAAGGTTCTTGAGTAAGAGTATCTTTTTCAAGAAGCCCATTTTATTAATCAATACTCATTCCATAAAAATCCCCAATGAGAGTGATCAGGAACTCTTGGATCTACTTGTCATCTTTAAAAACCTGTCATCTTTTCACATTATCGGGGACATAAGGCCTATGCTTGACCTCAATCTCATATCTTCCTCTGGGGTGCATGGGGACCTTGAAACCAGTAGTCGAAGCGGCCAAAGAGTCAACTATATAATTATGCAACCTGAAGATTATATTAAACTTGCACTCTTCAAAACCTCCTATCAGGTCCTGGGATGCATTCCTGTAACTCCTCATTCTGGGGTGTCTGGCCTGATATTCACCTGCCATCTATTTAATGACCAGCCAAGAATATCCATGTATCATTACCCTCTTGGCTTGAAAATCCTTCAAGATTTGAATGGATAAAACCATAGCCTCATATTCTACCTCATTGTTTGTACAATCAAAGGAAAGTCTGTAGTAGTAGTTCAAAGTTCTCTCTCCTGTGGGTCTCATCCAAATTCCAATTCTTGCCCCTTCTCTACAGGCTGACCCATCAAAACTTACCTCCCATACTTTGTCTAGCTCCTCCTAAGTGGGTACAAAGGTAGTGTTCTAGGAACCACGACTGTCTATGTCTCCTTCTATAAATAAAATAGATGATCCCATCTCAGTGTCCAATGCATAGATGGGGTGATGGTTTCTCCTTTCAGCATTGGTCAATATGTAGGCTATTTGTCACTCCCTAAAAATCCTTCTTTACGCTCCAAAAATAGGGATAGTAACATAAGAAATGTCCATTTGAAAAGTACCTTTAAGTTTGGTTTCCCAAGACCTTGATAACAACATCCCAAAATTTGGAGGGATCCTAGCTACGACCACATCCATGACCAGGTTCTTGGAAGGGATTTGGGCCAAAGAGACGGCCAAATATTTTATCATTCCTAGACACTTGACTTTGCTGGAATCAAAAGAGAAAAGATATTTGTAGAGTCTGGTTACTTCCAATCCCAATTCCTCCATGACTACCCTAGGCATCAGATTGTGGGAGGCTCATGAATCATACATGGCATTGTGTAATATGGCATTGTGAATGTTCAGACTGATATAGAAAGGGGGGTTATATTCATCAGCAAACTCTTCTACATGGGGTCCAAAAAGGAAGGTGGGGTTATCATCTTGGAGATTTAGGGAGTCTGACATTGCAGAAACTTCTCCTAGAGGCTTCAACATTGTGGCAACTTTAGAATGATATTCAGAATTTTTTAACATCTCAATGAGAGGGACAAATATTTTTATCTTTACAATTTCAACCTCCAGACTGAAAGAAGTCTGCCCCTGGTCTGATCTCTTTAGATTATCATCCCTTTTATCCTTCCCTTTGGGTTCTGCTACACTCGTGGAGGGGTCCTTTGGAAGTGGAATACTCTTTGGTATGCTTGTAGAGGCTTTTTCTATGGCATCTTTATTTTTTTACCTTATGAACATCTCTGTTCCTTAGGCCAATCTGTCTTTGTGCCTCCATGACAGCAAGTTGGTATCTCCTCTTGAAGTCATATGTTTCTCTAGAAGGCATCTATCCCCTTTCAAGACAAGACTTATCATGTTCTTCTTTGGTCAGAAAGGTGGAGGGTGGGTCAGTGTCCAGCTAATGAATTTCATCTTCTTCCTGATCTTCTTCGGCCAGCTCTACATAATTTTTTTGAAAGGGAGGCCTAATAGGTGGATCAGGAGGGTTTCTCTGGTCCCTCTACCTATTTCGGGGAATTGGAGGCCTTCTAGCATTCAGGTTCCTATTCTGTTGCTCCTAATTTTACCTGGGATGTGGTATGCCATCCATAGAGAGATTCTCCATCATTATTTCCATGGTTATTAGTATCGTGTCTATTCTAGATTCCTGTGACCTAGATGTAGAGGGTTGTTCTGATTCTTTTTCCTTTCTCCTTTCTCTTCTCTCTCCCTCATCTCTTCTCCATTCTCCCTCCTCTCTTCTCCTCTCCCCATCCTCCCTTCTCAATTCTCCCACATCTCTTTTCTTCTTTCTTGCAGTAGTCAAGTTAACCTCCACCTCTATGTAATATTTCATCATAGCTTCCAAGGAGGCCAATCTCCTTTCACTTAGCCACAAGGTAAAATCACTATTAAAAGATTCAGTATACTAGATTTGAGAAGAACCAATGGGGGGTTTAAACTGGGCAGGGATGGAATTATATACTTTCATAAATCTGTCAGAAAACTCTTGGACAGATTCACTCTCCCTCCTCGTCGTGGAATGATATTGAGAGAGATGTTGGTAAGGGGTTGTGGGTAAGTGAGTTGTGCAACATCTAGGATGTTGCGCATACTCACATCGCACCACGCAAGGAAAAGATAGTGCAATAGGCAGAAAATAGTCCACTTTTTGATATTTTAGGTCACTTTTTGTACTTATTGACCATTTCTTCAGAATATTGGTCCTTAGTGGTTAAGTTTCTTAGAAGTTTGTTATAAGTTAGTTAGAAGTGTACCTTGAATGTAAAGGAGCAAGCCTATAAATAGAAGAATTATGCATGTAAGACACATATATTTTTATAGGGAGATATACATAGAGATGGAGTACCGGATGTCATGCTGGACAAATTCATACTGGATCGTTGTCTATTTTGATATGCGAAGTTAATATGATGAGATGTGGATTTATTTGAACTTTTGTTGCCCTTTATCTCTTCTTGTTTTATAATGCTTCAATTCTGATGCAAAATGATGAATAGATCTACTTATGACTGGATAATGCAATGATTTTTGCTTATGGATACTGTCATCTTTTAGATTTGTTTCCCCATTAGTAGATTTGTTGTAATGATGAATGACTAATCAATATGATGAATGGTTCCATTTTTTAGCAAGCAAATAGATTAGATCTAGAAGTCAATTTGATGAACAATCGATGCCCCAACCCTCCTCCATACTGCAAAAACTTGGTTTCAATAGCTCTCCCTTGAACATCTTGAGTGAGACCTCATCCGCTCTGCAGGTGTTGATGGAAAGAATAAAACCTCTCTAGGTTGATGCTCAGGGATATTGCAACATGTTGAGCGATGACAGAGTGGAACCCTTGTCGACTGGTTTTTGTTGGTCAGGATTGTGCCAACAAATGGTTCCATTGTTGGGACCTCGTTGCGACTGAGAGGAGGGCATGTGGCATTCGATAAATGGTTATTCAACAATGGATGTGGCATATGACATGGCTGAAACTTCAAGATTGATTTGATTAGAAGTTGAGAGAATTTTCTGAGGTAGAAAATTAGAACCCTAGGATGACAACAAACAAGTGGTTATCAAGGTACATCCACGACGGTCTACTGAATATTTTTTCAGCGAATTTCCTATCATATTATATGAGTGGCTGGCATGATTTACATACATGAAGATGAATTGTCAAGGAGGAGAATCAACGCCCTAGACCCCTGAACTAATCCAGGAGCTACAGGAGACTGACAACAGAGCATCGTGCGTCGTCAAGGTCTAGTTGGATAACATCCTAGAGGTATATATCATTGAGTTCACTGTCGACACCAATAAATATTACAGCGAAGCAGAGAGGGAGTTATTCAATGGACCCAAAGGTAGGTTATTATTGTTGCTTCAATTATCAATTAAAATGTTGGTTTGCGAAAAGGGTATACTCAAGATGCATCTAGAGTAGTAACACCCCAATGTACAGAGGTTGTGGATACCGTGACCAAGGGGGGAGACAAATGAGAAGATAAGGGGTAGATGGGTGCAAGTTTCGATGAGAGTGTGACGGAATCCAATGAAGGAAGTGGTTGTACAAGGGGATGAGCATGGTTTCAACTAGATAAGAGGCAAAGGATAGGGAAAGGTCCTGTTGTGATTGGGATGCAAGACCGCAAAGGACAACCACACTGGACAAAGTGACCCTAAAGAGATGACAAGGACGACCAGGCCCAAGCTACACCTAAAATGACGGTAAGATCAAACCCTAGTAGCAACGTATCCATGCCTCAGTGCACTACTCCAAACTCAGGAAAAAATCCAAGTCCCACATCAACTTGTCCAACATGCCAAAAACAGTCTAGTAGTATATCAGCATATGTAGGAAGGTGGACAAGAATGGCGGGAGATGACATGAAGCTACCCTTGTTCCATGGAAATGGGACCGATGATCTCAAGCAGTATTGGTTTTTATATGAAGCAGTGTGGACTGTTAGACAGGCCACTGACGATAATGTAAAGAAAGGACAGTTAGCGACTACTCTAAGGGGTCGCGTGCTGGACCGGTTTATGAAGTTTATCCAAGTTCCTTAGGGGACTCTGGTAAAGAAATTGGATGAGATCTGAATGAGAGTAATCGAGGAATTCAGAAAACCGAAGTTGAAAGCACAATACATTACAGAGTTGAAGGAAATTAAGCAATTTCCTAATGAGATCGTTTGGGACTTCGATCAGCGGTTCAAAACACTGATGGCCAGAGTCATTTTTTCTATGAGTGATGTCCAACATAAATAATGGTTTATTGCAGCATTGGTTTCTCATATCTGACAACCATTGATGCAGCAAAAGATAGTGATGCCTAGCGAAGCCCTAGAAATTGCGATGAAGCTCAAAGCTTTACCTATTGGGGAAAGTGTAGTCAGGATTAATCAAATTCAAGCATAGCTAGTGAACCTCACACTCCAACTATAGGATATCAAGAAAGGTAAGGAGGACTACACAGATCTTTGGTGTACTCGGTGTCATGCAGATGGCCACACCAAAGATACTTGCCCTAAATTTAGAAACTATCTGTTATCTGGAGCTCTGAACTTGTTGAGTAGTGGTGTTGTACCTTGGTGTCGCATATGCCAAGTCTATGGACATCAACATGAGGAATGTAGCTATATGCAAAAGATGGTGTCAAATCCCGCTAATTTATATTGTTCATTCGATCGCTCAGTCAGGCATGAGGATCAAGACTATCGAGCATACGATCTGCTTCAAGACAGAACTTATGATTCATATTTCGTGAAGGCTGAAGGCCACTGTGCAGTCCAACAACTACATCCATGGCCTCATAAGGTCAGTTCTCAACCACAACCATAGTACGCACCGTTCAACCACAGTCCACAACGCAACAGCCATACACTCAAATGTTGATGTCCCAGGCACAGCCATAATACGTTCAAGAATCGCACTTTGTTCAGCAACAACTGAATCTCCTACCACAATAGGTAGCTCAATCACAGTACACACAGCAAGGAGGATTCCAAGGAAAAGGAGGAGGTTTTGGAAGAGGAGGGGGACGAGGTCGTGCATCTGTCCAATGCTATAATTATGGAGTATTCAGGAATTACCAAAGAGACTTCCCACACTTGCAATGCTCATGCATGTATTGTACATCGATTGATCATACCACGGAGAACTTCCCGCAGCTAATCGCAAGATGGAAAACTAGAATAATTTCACAGTTAAAAAATCAAGCCCAGTTGCAGACTCAAAATTAGCTACCAACCCAGAACCAATTACAGAGCCAGGCCCAAAATCAAGTTCCACTCCAAAACCAGACTATGAATCAGCCGATGAACTCGCCTGTAAACCACAATCCACCACTGGCTCAGACTCCACCGATGAACTAGAGTCAAGGTCCAACAGTTGTGACGATTTCAGCAGATCCCAGAACGCAGGATGTTGACATTGCCATTATCACTCGCAGAGGTGTGATGATAGGATATGATGGACCTTGATTGCAAGTTCAACTAGCTAGGAAGAAGAAATTGTGTTTGATATTATGACTGAAAAATAAACATTTTTTGAAACTCGGGACGTCATCAAATGAAATATTGGTAAGTTTCCTGTCTACGAAATGCCATCCACTTTTTATTTATCCTTAGACGCAGGATCATCGCGATAGCATGGTACCTTGCAGCAGTTCTTTGAGCAATGCTTAGCACTGGCACAAGACCCCAACTCTCTTATTGAGCTTGAGAGGTTGTTATATTGTTCAGGAAAGGAGCTAAAGGACTCCGTAGTGGACTCCTTACAGAAGAAAAAGACAGGTGAAGAGATGCATATGAATATCCATATTGGTGACTATGAGTTGGACTCGGTCATCCTGGACCTTGGATCGGATGTGAACATCCTGACTAAGTAGACCTAGGAAAAAATGGGGATCCCAACGTTGGGTTGGTCCCCTGTGCAGCTAAAATTGGAAAACCAAGGTAAGGTACAACCCATTGGATGGGTAACGAACTTGGTTGTCAATGTTGAAGGTATGAGAACACACGCTGACTTTGATGTGATTGAATTCATTAATGGGGAAGGCTCCTATCCCATGATACTAGGCATTGGATGGGCTAATGATAGTATGGATGTGATTAATTTTAAGAAGCAAATGATGACATTCGAAACTAAGTACATTCAATTCATCGCACCTATGGATCCAACATAGGGCCAAAGATACATTGAACCTGTTAAGGATGAAGTTGTCAAGGGGTGGGATCATGCATACAACATCTCAAAAGACTATATCCACCTGACTATCGAGGGGGATCTTGGTTGGCATAGCGCTAGCTCTACGTCCTCTGATTCTTATGATGCGCTCAAAAATTGGCAAAACTGCATGCATGATGTATCCTTTAGAAAGTGTGTTTTGATTACGCAATCTTCATAGCATGTTGCGATGGAAATAGTTGAATTTCCAGCATATGAATGGTTACCAGATCTATCTGCATTCTTAACAGTATTTGAAGAAAGAGTCTCCAATCCACATCGATTGTTGGCACTGGAAGAAGCACCAGTGACTACTCCATCCCGTTGGTGGGCAGCTCATAAGAAAATGATTGCCGGATGGGAGCAATGTCGCAGACTGATGACAGTTTGTTTTGGTACCCCAGAGGTGTACCACACTAGGAATTATCATGGGCATAATGACCCTAACAACCATTTTTCGGAGTGTCAAAAACTATGGGCAGCGCGACCAAAGGATGAATGGGTCCATGCCTTTGTTCATACCTTGGATGAAATGCTGAGGTCCTGGTATGTATCTGCAGAGTTGCACAGAGAAATAACCACCTGGAAGGATTTGATAGTTTGTTTCGCCCACACTTTTTGTTTCACAAACGCCAATCCTGATGTCCACAATGCACTCCAAATCATTTGGGATGTAGTCTTGAAAGTTGTGTCAGTCGCATATCCTGTGGATCCACATGCACATTGCCACATGCAATCAATGATGGAATGCCATAATATGTATGGAGAGCCAGAGGATGATGATGAGTTGAAAAAATATTAATATTCTAGAGACTAAAGGGAGTCACAATGTCGCAGCACCAGATGTGTCGACCGATCCCATGACTCAGTCGCTGAAGATTAAGAAAGTTAACATTGGGACGGAAGAGAATCCAAAGTTCGCAAATGTTGGGGATACTAGGATGAGGAGACCATGGCCAAGATCACAGATCTCCTGCATGAGTTTCAAGATTTGTTTTCGACAAAATGCTCAGAAATGAAAGAGATATTGGGAAACCTAGGGGAAATGAAAATCTCGCTGAAGCTATATGCCAAACCGGTGTGACAAATACCATATCGTTTGAATCCATAATACAAAGTCAAAGTCAAAGCTGAGCTTGATCGTATGTTGGATGCTAGAATCATCGAACCTATCAAAGAGTTAGAATGGATCAGTCCTATGGTGGTCCAAGACAAGAAAATGAGCGAAGTTCAAATCTGCGTCGACCTCAGGAAACTAAAGGATGCCTGTATGCATGATTCATTTCCAACACCGTCCACTGAAGAGGTACTTGAAGGAGTAGGAGGTCAAGAAATGTACTCCTTTACAGATGGGTTTTCGGGTTATCACTAGATCAGAATTGCCAAGGAGAGTCACCATAAAACAACATTCACTGAATGGGGATGTTTTCAATATATAGTGATGCCTTTTGGATTGAATAATGCCCCTGCAGTATTATCCTAGGTCGTCTTTGTTGCTTTTAAGGATTTCATTCAAAATTTATTACATGTATACATGGATGATTGGACAGAATAAGGTCTAATCAATAATCATTTGGCCAACCTTCGACTAATACTAGAAAGGTGTCGCCAACACCAAATCGCGCTGAACTCCAAAAAAGTGCATTTTTTGTGCCCCATTCGAAATCCTAATTGGTCATATTGTGTGCAAGCAAGGGTTACTGGTCGACCCTGCAAAGATAGCTCCCATCTTGAGTTTTCCCCCACCGACCAATGTTAAGATGCTTCTAGCAACGTCGGGGCACACGGGATATTATCACAAATTTATCAGAGGCTACACTATGATCACTGTCCCTATGGAGAAATTATCGAAGAAAGACGCAGTGTTTGAATGGAGTCTAGAGTGTCAAAGTAGCTTCAACACACTGAAGGCCAAGATGGCTTCGGCATCGATGCTTGTATTCTCGATTGGAACAAGGAGTTCCATGTTCATGTTGATGCATCTTCTATTGTGCTAGCAGTAGTGGTCACGCATCCAGGAGACGGCGACTTGGATCACCCTATTGCTTTTGCAAGTCAGAAGTTATCATTCATAGAGAAGAATTATACAACCACGAAACACAAAGGGCTAGTGATGGCTTATGCACTGTGGAAATTCAGGCATTATCCTCTAGGAGGTCACTTCAAGATGTTTACTGACCATTCAGTTTTGAAGTATCTAGTCAATAAGCCTGTGTTTGGGGGGAATATATGCATATGGCTACTCCTCTTTCATGAATTTGATTTTTAGATCATCGTGAAGCTAGGTCGCCTGAAAGTTGGCCCTGATCATTTGTCCAGAATTGAGACAGGTGAGGAACCTACTAACATTAAACATGGACTTCTGGATGCGTAGTTATTTCGATTTGACATGGAAAATGACCATTATGCTCCAATAATCCTATTCTTAGTAATGGGAGTCGCACCAAAAGAAATTTCCACAAGTCAAAAGAAGTAGTGGGTGGTTAAAGCTTCTGATTTTCAGTTAATTACTGGACACTTGTATAAGATGGGCCCTGATGAAATTTTGTGGCGATGTGTCCTCCTACATGAACAAGAGAAGACTTTGGAAGAATCGCATGCTAGCATAGCTGGGGGACACTATGGAGTATAGGGTACCACACAGAAGGTGCTTCCCGCAGGGATTTGGTGGCCCACTCTTCATAATGATGCAGTAGGTTATGTGCAGAGCTGTGATGTCTATCAACGCATTGGAAAACCATCGCAACGGGATGAGATGCCACTCATACCCCAGGTAACTATGCAACCTTTTTATAAATGGGCGGTAGACTTTGTGGGTCTAATCAATCCACCTAGGAAAATAATTGGTGTGTGCTACATAATCACTGCGATGGACTATCTGACGAGATGGGCACAGGCTGTGCCAGTTGTGGATTGTACTGCTGCGACGTGAGCCAGATTTCTATTTGAGAATATTCTAACACAGTTTGGGTTCCTGATAATATTAATTAGTGATCAAGGTATTCATTTTATCAACCATGCAGTAAGAGCACTAACAGAATAATTGCAGGTTCAGCACAAGAAAATTACACCATACCATCTACAAGCGAATGGAACGGTGGAGGCATTCAACAAAATATTGGAGCACGCACTTACCAAGGTATGTAACACTAACTGAGATGACTGAGATATGAAGATTCCTGCAGTGTTGTGGGCCTATTGCACCACATGCAATATATTGATAGGGAGAACACCATTTAAATTGGTATATGGGCAAGAGGCAATTATGCCTATGGACTAAATCGTTCCCAATCTGCGCATTGCTACTGCGACCAGAATAGATGATGAGGTTTCACTAGAGGAGCATGTAAAGCAATTGATACATCTTAATGAATACCGTTTCATTACGGGTTTCCACGAGCGTGTTAAGAAAGACCGATAGAAGACATGGCATGATCACCACATAAAGAACAAACAATTTCAGCAAGGGGATTTGGTGTTGCTATCGGCAGCAAGTTCTTGAAGCATCTGGGTAAGCTACAGATACACTGGTTAGGTCCTTATCTTGTTAACTCTATTACCTCTGGGGGTGTAGTTCAATTATAGTAGTTAGATGGTATGGTATTTTCAACGCTTGTGAATGGAAGCATCTTGATTTCCTATCAGACAGGGGAAAGATCGCACAACACCTAAGGTAGCGTGGAAAAAAAAAGATAGAGAGACTCAAAAACAAGGATAGAAAAAGAAAGCCATAAAATATAGGTAGAAGTAGTGTATACAAAAAGTGAAAGGGCATGCCAGAAGGGGTTGCACAAGAGTAGGATTCATTAGCACAGTTAGAAGGATCTGTTGAAACCACTGAAGGGTTGCAATAGAGGAAAAATCAGCACTAGTTGAAGAGTAGTCAATATAAGTAACCAGACAGCATTGTGCACTACTTGAGCTTATGTGCCTAAGAATAGAAAAGGTTGTGTGCCAGGGAGAGGTTGCGCTAAGAGGCTAGGGAAGTGCCTAGAAAAAGGGGTTGTGCCTAAAAATAGAAAGGGTTGTGCGACAAGAGGTCACCGAGCAAGAGTAAGTGGATCACATTGTATGGCAAAAACCATGACGATGACCAGACATCACATCAATACTCAATGACAGTTGTCAAAGCAGGTGATTGACGACACGTTTTTACGTCACGTCTAATGATAGCAGATCCAAGAGGTGGAGGTAGTAGAATCGGTGGTGTATTTGGCACATAATTGAATGATTTAGTCATAATCATGCACCTGAGAGATTCATGATGGCATCTGAAAGGAAAATGGTATTATAAGCAGGCGACAAGCAAATGAGCGAACACCATTAGGCAGAGCTGCACTGTGTAAAGTTATAGAAGGGTTGGGAGGGGTAGTTGAAGGAAGCTATGTTGCGTAAGGAAATGGCCATCTAAGGGAAAATGCAGGATACACTTGATACAGGGCAGACTGTGAGTGATAATGCTTTCTCAACGCACATTGAAGAAGAAGTTGCAAGTATGCGGGCTAGATTGTCCGAGACGGAAGTGTCTAGTAAGATCATCCTTGGTTATATTTATCCCATTCGGGTTGAAGCGCAGACTAAGTTACCCACGAGGAATCTGGATGGGGCCAAAGTTCTTTCCCCACTTGACTAAGTCTGTAGGAACAGGGAACCGATTCCACCTTAGGCAGCCCGAGTTGAGCCTGAATGCAAGGAACGACAAGGGTACAAAAGTGGGACTGGCTTCATAATTTGTAGCTATAGACAATTGTCGAGCAACAGGAAGCTTCCTAAATACTGACAATGAATCTAAAGGCATTCAACAACCAGTATTCATGGATGCAGGAGCACGGTGGCACCGCTGGACACAAAGTTGTGGAGGTATGCCAAGGTCTGCCATAGTTGACCATGGCAGAGGAAGTTGCAGCCAATTACACAATTCAGCAAGTTCAGAAAAGTAGCAGATTGTTGCCTATGAGAAGTTTTCTACCCTTCAGGTTGTTGTGCGCACCAGGCCCACCTGACGTGGCTCGAGGATGAGCCACAAGACTTTGTTGGGGGCCTGTTGGCAAGGGGTTGGGGGTAAGTGAGTTGCGCAGCATCTAGGATGTTGCACATACTCACATGGCATCGCGCAAGGCAAATATAGCGCGATAGGCAAAAAATAGTCCACTTTTTATATTTTATGTCACTTTTTGTACTTATTGACCATTTCTTTGGAATATTGGTCCTTAGTGGTTAAGTTTGTTAGAAGTTTGTTGGAAGTTAGTTAGAATTGGACCTTAAATGTAAAGTCACAAGCCTATAAATAAAATAATTATGCATGTAAGACACATATATTTTTATAGGGAGATATACATAGAGATGGAGTACTAGATGTAATGCTGGACAGAGTCATATTGGAACGTTGTCTGTTTTGATCTACCATTTGTTCTACGGAGTTAATATGATGAGATGTGGATTGATCTAAAATTCTGTTTCAGTTTATCTTTTCCTATCTTATAATGCTACAATTCTACTGCTGAATGATGAATAGATCTGCTTATGACAGGATAATGCAATGATTTCTGCTTACGGATACTATCATATTTTAGATATGTTTCCCCATTAGTAAATCTATTCTAATGATGAATGACTAATGCGATATGATGAATGGTTTTGTTTTCGATAAAGCAAGTAGATTAGATATGTAAGTTAAGCTGATGAACAACAGATGCCCCAACCCTCCTTTGTACTACAGAACCTTGGTTTCGACAGCTCTCCCTTGAACATCTCAGGTGAGACCTCATCCGCTCTGCGGGTGTTGCTGGACAGAGTAAAACGTGTCTGGGCCTATCCTTAGGGAGATTGCGGTGTGTTGAGTGTCGATAGAGTGGAACCCTTGTTGACTGGGTTTTGTTGGTCGAGATTGCGCCAACAAGAGATATTGTTTAGGGTTCTTCTGGTCCTCCCACTTGTCCTTGAAAGCATATTCAAAGGCTTGATAGTTCTGGATGGAGTCTGTTAAGAGATTTTTATACCATTTTCTTGCTTCTCCATCCAGACTTTGAGCAAACAGTCTGAACTTAACATCATCATGATCCACTTCCTCCAATTCTATCCAATCTAAGAAACACCCCAAGTGCTCCTCAACTGAATATCCCATCTCCCCATTGAATTGCTTGAGCCTTTAGGAGTATCCCAAGGGAGGTCATGGAGAACAACGGGAAGCTATAAAGGGAAAAAACTATTTGTCATCCTTGGAGGTATAACAAGGTTTACAAGGGGAATTAAGACTGGTGTGACAGAACCTGGTAAGCAGTGAGGGACTATAGAGGTGTGGGGAGTTGTGAAACTAGAAGATGAATGTTGATTAGGCTTGGAAGCGGGGGGGAGACAAATCTACAATCACAGACTGCTTTATGATAGTAGAATTTAACAGAGTCAAATCAGCAATAAGTTTAGGGCACTCTAAGTCAAGAAGGTGTTGGAAATCCTTTCCTAGAGGCTCTAAGGTCACGGGTGACCAGGAAATGCAGGGGAAATCGAACACAGAGGTATCAGAAGCCAAGTCAGAGATGTTAAACTTATATTTAGTTCTAGGGAAGGTTAGTCCAAAATACTCATTACAATGTTTAGATATATCACTAACAGAAACAACACCTTCAGCAGGGAAGGAAATATTTTTTGACTAACCTTTATCATCTCTTGGCCATTCGGATCAAACTTTCTTAATAAAATATTTCTTGAAAGGATTTTGCATCAGGATTTCTCCTCGTGTGGGTTCTTTTGGCCACGGTATTTCCTCGTGGAGTCACCTTCAAAATTTGTGTGGAGTCGACATATCATTTACAACCAGTATGTATCTATGATCGGTTTCTTAACCAGGTCATAGAGTTGAACAATGTCATTTTCCTAGGGATGATTTTCTCTTTCACTCCCCAGAAACGGCGCCAAGATGTTAGCACCCTGTAATTTTCCTATGGTTGTCACAGGGGCAACCATTTCAACTAACCTTTAGACTGTAATCTAGCCAATACAGTTAGAGAGGGCTCTCTCTTTGTCACAGAAACAAATTCACATATACATATGACTTTAAATAGCTTGCAGACGACATATTTCTTATAGTAACAGGGTATTTGCATATTTAAAAATAGTGAAACAGACAGACAGGAAAACCCATTGGGAAATGGAGTCAAGGCCTGAAACATTCAAGGACTTACATCAAATAATAACCAGCAAATAACCTTCATAATCTAAGGCAAAATAGGTAATAGATTTAATGTCATGAAAGGAAAAAATCATTGCCCGCTGAAAGGCAGCCCTTGCATTTTTCAATCCAAAAGGCATTTTTTTGTAGGAAAATGTACCCCAAGGATAGATGAAAGTTGTTTTATATTGGTCTTCCAATTTAATTGGAATTTGATTATACCTGTAGAAACCATCCATAAACGAAAAGACTTCACTCCCTACACAGGCATATTTGATTTGATCTATGAATGGTGTGGGGTAGTTGTCCTTAGAACAGGCTTTGTTTAGATCGTGAAAGTTAGTACAAACGTGTATTGTCCTTTGCTTTTTGTCAATAGGAACTGGGTTGGCATTAGGATATGTTCAGATTTCATGCTCGACTATTGATGGATTTATGCCTGGCATCTCTTCATATGACCACGCAAACACGTCGCGAAATTCCTTAAACAAGGCTGTATAGATCGCAATATCCTCCAAAGAGAAGTTTGCACCTATGTGTACATTTTCCACAATGTTTGGGTTTGTAGATATGTTGATAGGAATAGTAGTGGAAATGTTTTTCATATTCCCCTTAGTAAAGATTCCTTCCCTAGGTAAGGGATTAATAGGTGTATCAACATCACCTGCCAGTCTCATATGGAACTCTTGGTTCTCAATCCTGCTTAAATCTAGAATAAAATAGGATCGATGGTGAATATATTCGCAGATCTTATCTCGCCCACACATAGCTTCCAGAATGGATTCATCAGAAGGAAAAACCATATCTAAGCAATCTCTAGTATGCAAAGAGTTCTCTGCCCAAGCAGGAAGATAGGCTTCTTTTGTTTCCTCTGAGACTGTGCAGGGGACCAGAATGGGATCAACAGTGGTATGAATGATAGCTTGATAAGGTACTTCCACTACCGATAAGGGCACTTCAAGTTCATGGCGGGAAGGAAGAACCCAAGGATCTGTTCTATCGACAACCGTTTCAATAGACTTCCCTACACTAGTAGAACCTAAATAATTAATCGAAGATGGAAAATCGAATGTTCCCATCAATGATGCATACATTCCAGCCCCTAAGCTCTCTCAAGTAGGTTTAACCTGATCAACCAATGGCATAGTGAATTCGTTAGTTTCCATTCGGCCTTTTTGAGTAAAACTGAGTTGGTCTATAGTAACCAACTTCCCTTCATGCAGAAACACTACTACCCGAAGTACGGCCGATGCAATAGCAGACATGGCATAAGTCCAACTTCTCCCTAGGAGAAAGTTATAATCCAAAGGTGCATCAATCACCTCTACCTCAACAGACACTGCCTTCCCTACCAACTTTATTTTGAAATCCGATAGGATACCATGTGGAGGAAATGACCTTCCGTCGAAAGAAGTAAGTACGGTGTTCGATGGAACTAGCTCTGGAGATCCAAGAGATTTCCAACAAGATAAGTACATGACACATGTGGAAGCACCCTCATCGACAACTACCCTTCCAATGGTTTTTCCACCATGGATAACATCTATTAATAAGGCCACATGATAAGGTAGGCAAATTTTGACATCAGACAAATTAAACTTCGCCATGAGGCTCGATGAATCCATACTATCTAAGGCTGCTAAGAGTGCATCTCGTTGGGCAGGACAACTCTATAACACCTCTAAATCCAACATTGCATAAGGGGTCTGGGCTAAATTTTCAACTACAAAGTAGTTGGATGCAACCCTAGCATTGGGATTGTGCAAGTTTTTCTTGAAAACACCTTTCGGTATCTTGGGCATAGGTTCAGAAGGTTTTTCAATCGTGAGAGGGTTGGAAGTTTCACCTGTAGACTTACCCTTCTTTGGAGCCTCTGTCTCATAGTTCTTATTCCTAGTCTGGAGTAAAGTCTGGGATATAATTTGGGTCAGGAGCATTTGGGGTGCCCTCTGCTACATTTGAAGCTGAAGCAGAATTATGTCCTTGGGGAAAAGGATCCTTCAGGACAGCTGGTTGTTGGCATTTTAGCAACTTCTGAGCTTGTTCAATAAGGGGACATTGATGGGTCAGGTGATCCTCCTGGCACAACTTACATGGTAATTTCACCTTGTTCTTTTCTTGTTTTCCCCCATCAACATTGTTTGTGGGTTTTGGCTTGTTTTGGTTTCCCTCACCTTTCTTCCCTTTCTTCTTTTTCCCACTGGGCTACTGATTTGCCTTTTGAGAGGATTGTGCAAACACATTTGCATTCTAGGGTGAGGGGGAAGCCTTTGCTTCCTCCGTCGTAGAATATTTGATAGACAACTCATGGAGTTGTTTATCCAAAGACTCTATAGTGGGAGATTTCACAAAAGCAACCACACCATCGGCATGGGGTCTAGGCTTAGGTTTCTCTACATTATGCATTGGCCTCAGTGCATCAAGGATGATTTCATATAAAATAATAGACTGAGAATATATCAAATATAGATGTTGGGCCTTGAGGATAGCCTCTTCCTCATTGGTCACTCCCGAAGTAGATACGTCCTTAGATATATACAGTAATAGGGATTTAAGGAACCATTCTAGTAAAAACTTGGGAGGAATAATGGCCTTAATAAGGCTCTTTCATCTTCTCCACTCTTGAATGTGATCCAAAATATAAGTGGCCTTGTCCTACCTAAAGGTAGACAACAAGTCTATCCCAGCATCATACCAGACAAGAAGTTGGAAGTGATTAAGGAATACATTAGCCAAGTCCCAAAAACTATCAAACGCAGTAGAGGGCAGTTCAATGTACCATTTTGCTATGGTACTAGTCAGAGTTCTTTGGAACAATCTCAACCAAACCGTGTTGTCGTTCAGTGAGTTGGAAGAGCACCACAAGTGGAAAGTGGTGATGTGAGATCCTGGTTCATCACCAACTTTTCCTTTGAATTTTGGGATATCTGAGGGCATCTTGGTAGGAATGAATGGCCAGGAGGAGTTACATCTCACCAGGTCATTCATTAGCTTTGGCAAGTCTAGCAAGTTTAAAGTTGCCAGGAAAGGAGCTTGGGTCTAACCGGAGCATGAAAAGTCCCAGCTTGGGGATTAGAGGGACTTGCCCCCATGTTCCCAGATGTGAAGTCAGGGTTTCCCACTACTGCCGGTTGCTATTGGAGGAGTTAGTTGGTAAGCCGACTAAGTCGATCAACCGACTAATTAGAGATTAGGTCGGTGCCCTAAGGTCGTGTTGGTTGACCGAACCGACAGGTAGTCATTTGTAACTATTTGTAAATGATATATATTAGGTTGTTGATACAAATGAGAATGGGGGGGTTCAGTTCTGTGTATTGTATGGACTCTTATGTTATAATATAATCTATCATTCCTACACCTGTGTTCTTGTCTCTTGTCTCTGATATGTCTGTATGCTTTTAAATGTGTATTATTGGTAACCCTCTGTGATCTGTGAGATTACAACATTGGTTTTGTTGTCAATAGTACATATCTGAGATTAATATAAGCAGGTGATATCAAAGTAAGAAATTAAGAACTGGTGGGAGTGTAAGATAGCAAATTATTTGCAAAATTACATGTAAATAAATAGATTAACGACTGCTCAGGCGAAAGAAAGATTCTTTACTAAAACCCATGAAAAGTTCATAGAATCGGTACCCCAGCTATTGAAGAAACTTCTGGATGAAAAAACCAAAAGAGACTAAAGAACAACAGCTGCTAGAGAAATTAATTCGAGGGGGAAGAACAAACCTGTTGGAGTGGTTTGAAAAGATCACCGATGATTTCTGCGAAGAGCAAGCTATAGAAGAAAGAACTTCCATGGAAACCATTTAGAAGAAATTCTATATAGACCTTACCGAACAATTCATGTGCTCCTTACTGACCTTGTTGTTCAAGTTCTTGATAGAAAAAGGAGTGGGTCATATTGTTGAACCTCGTTCATCACTACGTGAACCACCACAAAATACCAACTGGGTGGAGAAACAAAAGAAGTGGGAGAAATTCATTGCCAAAAGGGAGTGGGAATATTTCCTAAGCAAGTAGATAGAACTATCCGAACTTTCTAAAGTGTCGAGTAGGAAATGGGGTGGTAGCTAGTCGTATGTTAGGGTAAAGAAAAAGGGATTCTAGTCGACTAAAAAGAGATACCATCACCAGCAATGAAAAGTCGACCTAGAAAGGAAATCGAACGAACAGTGATACACAAAGGTACAATGGATTTACAGAAGATAGAGAGGGAAAAGAGGATGAAAAGGAGGGAAGAAAGAAAAGAAAGAGCTATAGCACTACAAAGAGGAATGAGTACTAGGGTGACAGACCAAGAAATAAATCCGCCAGAGTCGGGTCATAACCGACAGGAAGAATGCATCGATGAAGAAGCATCACCCATGGAAGAATATTTGTGGATAAAGCCACGAGAAGCTCTCCAAATATAAGTTCCCCAAGAGATAAGACCTCTATCTCCAACGAATCCGAGTACTAGAATACAAGCCATTGTTGAAGAGGACCTAAGACTAAGAGTTGGTGAGTTTGGTATATGGATCAGACTAGACGATGAAGTAAAGGATGATAATCATCTAGTGATCCGTCGACTAGAGGAAGGAGACTAGGTCATGCTTCAGGCATACCCCTCCAAGCAAAGTATCCATTTACTTTAACCAACACATGAAGGAGCACCCCCCTTGCCAAATACATCTTTGGAGAATACAGAAAAATCTGACCTGCTGACAAATAATTGCAATTGGACATCAACAGGAGAAGTCGACCCTGACTGACTACTTGTCAAAGAAGGAACAACAAACAAAACAACCAATGGAAATGAGAGCTCCATCGACAACAGCTCTGCACAAAAAGAAAAAGAAAAAATCCCACTACCCCCACCACCGCCACCTACCGAAGAAGATAGCGACAGCGAATCCGAAATGGGTCACGGATCAGTGCATATCCCTCTATATGAGGGCGATGAAAATCCCAGAAGACATTGCTTTGTCTGTGAGTCAACATGGGAGGAAAACCAAGTCACAGCAGAAGATAGATAGCTGGCGCAGTTCGCTAGTGCCTTGAGGAAAAGAACTCTAACATGGTATACGACCTTTACTGAGAGAACCCCTCATGCATCCAAGGCGGAAATTAAAGCATAATTTTTATTGTTCTTTAAAACTCCAGATGCTAAACATCTAGCAGCTAAAAAGTTAAAGACAACCTCGCAAAAGCCAGCAGAATCCGTCCAAGAGTATGACAAACGCTGGAAATACCTTATCAGCCAACTCGATTATGTAATTAATGAACAATTGTTAATTCAGGGGTTTCTTACAGGTATTTCATAGAAAATTCGACGGCATATAAGCCTAGAGACATTCAAAACATATGAAGATGCACTTACTAAATCCTTACAAGTGGAGATGGATGAAGACTTCCTAACATATCCCACGAATACCAGACTAGAAGAAAAGCTTGAAATCATGTAGAAGTCACTAAAGGAGCTAAACCTTAAGAGTCAGGACGTCTGGTGCATGAAATGCTCAATGGCCAGACATTCAAAAGATAACTATTGACAGGATATCAACTGACAGGACATTCGATTTTTGCAAACAAAGTGTTTTTGCGACATCTGCCAAGAACATGGAGAACACACCACAAAATATTTTCCATTTAACATGAAGAATGGTAAAGCATATTGGTGTGCAATCTGTGAAACTAAAAGTCATACCATCACCGACTTCCACCTAAACCTAAAAAATAGACAAAAATACCAGGAAGTCTATCAGAAAAATGCAGTTGTGCAGAACAACAAGAACAATCAACGAGGCAATGCTCAAAATGAACAGAAAAATCAAAGGTACGATGGTCATCGATATGAGCACCGGTTCGACAACCGACATGGAGGATATGGAGGTCGAGGTCTATTCTCTGGGAGTCACGACAACCGACCACGTCGGCCCATCTAATGTTTCACCTGATACAAATAAGGTCATTGATATGCAGACTGTCCATACAAGGATAGAACTGACTTAAAATTATGTACTAGTTGTGGAGTAGGGGATCACTCATTAGATAATTGCCCTACTATGTTGGATAAAATTAATAAGAAGAAAAATGTTAATGTCTTGCCGTGCGTTCAAAAACATGATATTATCAATACAAAGAATCTGCATATAGTAACCCGACAAGGGACAAAAATTGGGAATGATAATCCATGTATAAGCAAAATAAAATAAAAGAATTATTATCCTGACCTAGTTAAATAAAAACAACTGTATAAAGACGGAACGAATGTATTTAGAGAATTTGCTCGATGGGAAGAAGCTGACAATAATCGACAAAGCACAATAAAAGAATTAATAGACTTAGTACAAAATTATAAATCGGTATCTCAATTCATAGACTTATTGTATAAAATAAAATACAACAATAACACAGAAAAACAAACAAAAAATATCTGCAGCCTAAACCAAAAAGACAAAAGTGATGCCGACCCACTTGTCGACCTAGAAATTGAAGGATATCATGTTCGACAAGTTGTACTCGACTTCATATCACAAGTAAACATTATGACTCGCGACACTTGGGAACAGTTGGGTAGACCTCGACTATACGAGTCAGGTATATACCTGAAATTAGCCGACCAAGGCCTGATTGAACCTATCGGAGTCTAGAAAAATGTCAACTCGACAATAAAAGGAATATCGACCAAAGTCGATTTTGAAATTATTAACCCTAAGGAAGGATCCAGCTCCTTCCCAGCATTAGTGGGTCGACCTTGGGGAAGAAAAATGAAAGCCTTGATATCCTTAGACAATGAAAGGATAAAACTAAAATGGAATGGACAAAAATTCATAGTACCTATCCATCCATCCCAAGGAGAACCTTGGATAGAACCTATTGATGAAGAAGTCAACATCCGACAACTATATCAAATACAAAACAATGAGGACTACACAGAACCCAATGTCTATGGTGAACTACACTTAGGGAATCAATATTCAGTAGGTTACAACCCAGATGCAGAATTATATGATTGGGAAGTCAAGAACTACGAAACACAAGCAAGAGGATGCTGGACCATTCAAAAAGTACAGAAGAAACCAGTCCAACAATGTTTTGTGGTGTCCATCATCCCACGAATATTTGAAAAGAAAACCAGGGAATATCCTACCCTAAAACCAACAAATGTAAATATCACACAAATACGAAGATACAAAGAAAGAGAATCACCAGCTATGCACATAGGGAATATCCTACCCTAAAAACCAACAAATGTAAATATCACACAAATCCGAAGATACAAAGAAAGAGAATCACCAGCTATGCACATAGAACAAGTATCCAGGAACATTGGTGAACATTGCCGACTACAAAGCTTAGTGGCAACTTTCACAGGACAAGCTGCTAGATGGTGGGATACCCATCAATCAAAACTGCAGACATGGACAACAGCTTCGACTTACTTTATAGAAATATTCAGAGCAAAAATTTTAACCAATCAAGCCCCAATAACTATATTCATCCAAGGACAGGATCCAGAAGAACACATAAGAACATGTGAAAAAGAATTGTAAAGACTTGGGTATAAGGATGAACGTACATGGCCACACCTGTTTCCATCGATGCTATCCGACTTACCAAACAAATGGTACAAAATGGAAGAAGCTCAGGGTGAAATATTCCTATGGAGTGAACTTAGAGAGAATTTTATCAAAGACTTCAGTTTTATACCACAAGACGAAAAATTAGTCGAAACTGCAAAACAAATTAAGGCATTCTTAGAACCGATCGGGAACAAAAACCTAAGAAAAAATTAGGACCGACCACCAATAAACTGCAATAATATACAAACTGGCACAATACCACAGTCAACAAGATTACAGATGGAAAATGAAAATATGGAAGGGAAAAGCTTTATATGGAAATCAAACCATGCCGAAACGACAAAACCAATTCGCACAATGCTCAAAGTCGAGACAACCGACAAAGAAGACACCGACCAAATGTCTGCAATAGAATTTCCTGCTACATTTTCATAGTTCAAAGAAGGGAGTCGACCAATCAATGAAACAAAAGCACCTGAATGGTTAGATGCTAAAGTGAAAACTAAAGAAGTCAACATATCAAATGATGATTGACCAAAAATAGCAGAAATTGGAGACTAATAGAGTGAAGAGCAAACAACAAAAATAGTAAACCTACTAAAAGAATTCCAGGATGTATTTTCTAGAGACTACAGGGACCTCAAAGTTCTAGTACATGAAATGGGTGAAATGAAGACTGACATTAAACCTGATGTTCGACTTGTAAAGAAAATACCATATAAACTAGCTCATAACTACAAAGAGATAGTCAAGAAAGAGATTGATAATATGCTTGCAGCAGGAATTATCTACCCTATTGACTAATCAGAATGGGCAAGTCCAATGGTTTTTCAACCAAAGAAACACGATCCAACCAAGCTAAGGATCTATGTCGACTTCAGAGACCTAAATAAAGTTACATTAACAGACCCATTTCCAACACCTTATGCAGATGAAATCTTAAATGAGGTCGCACGACATGAATGCTACTTGTTTACAGATAATTTCTCAGGTTATAACCAAGTACCAATAGCCAAACAAGACCAGAAAAAGAGAACATTCGTATGTGAATTTGGCTCATTTTCTTACAGGGTTATGCCTTTTGGACTAAAAAACGCACCTGTAGTATTTTCAAGAATTGTGGTCAAAACATTTCAAGAATACATTTACAAAATGATGGTAGTATATTTCGACGATTGGACAATATACTATATGCTGAAATATCGCTGCAAATGGCTAAGGCTCATGTTGGAACGATGCCAACAAATCCAGCTATCTCTGAACATCAAGAAGTGCATATTTCTGACCCCTATAAGGATACTATTAGGACACATTATCTGTAAAGAGGGCATCAAGGTCGAATTCACAAAGATAAAAATTATTCTCCACCTAAAACCACCGGTGAATCCAAAACAAGTCAGGGTACTACTTGGTCATACAGGATATTACAGGAAATTCATAAGATACTATTCAGATATGACATATCCACTAGAAGAACTGCTAAGAGAAGATCATGAGTTCGACTGGACAGAGGAATGCAACATATCATTCGAAACACTAAAAAGGAAGTTAGTCGAAGCACCCATTCTAAGATTTCTAAACTAGTTGACCAAATTCCATGTACACATCGACGCATCAGGCCTGGCAATAGGAGCAATCCTCACTCAACCAAAAGATGACGGAATGGACTAGCCTATAGTTTACAGCAACAGAAAATTAAATAAAGCAGAAAGAAACTAATTGACAACCGAGAGAGAAGCATTAGGAATGGTATTTGCACTACAGAAGTATCGACATTACCTACTAGCGAACCCGTTTATCTTTTATACCGACCACCAAGCACTAAAATACCTTGTAATAAAACCTTTACACCATGGAAGAATTGTCCTATGGCTACTTCTATTGCAAGAATTTGAATTTGAAGTTGTTGTCAAACTAGGAAAATTAAATGTCAGACCCGACCACTTATCACGAATCGACATAGGAGAGGAACCGACAGGAGTCAAAAATGACTTACCAGATGCACATTTATTTAGAATAGAAGTAGTCCCAGTAGAATTAGAGGAAATAGCTCAATTCTTAGAAAATGGACAAGCACTAGAGGGCATGAGCATGAAGAAGAAGAAAATTTTAGCCATGAAAGCTACACCATATAGCCTCATAAATGGATTCCTATATAAAATGGGCCTAGACGACATACTCAGAAGATGTGTACTAGAACATGAAAGAAATAATATCATGTATGAAGCACACTATGGATCGGTGGGAGGACATTTTCAAGTAGACACAACTGCCAAGAAAATCCAACAGTCGGGGTTATGGTGGTCGACACTTTACAAAGACTGTAAAAAGTTTGTAAGCCAATGTGGCAGATTCCAACGACTAGGTCGACCTCTACCTAGTACAAAAATGCCCTTGATATCAATAAACCCAAGTTTGACTTTTGAAATTTGGGCCATCGACTTCGTAGGACCATTCCTCATACCAGCAAAAAGAACAGGTGCAAGGTACATAATAACTACAATGGAATACGTAACCAAGTGGGCAGAGGCAGAACCGGTCGACACATGTTCCAGTGAGATAGCTTCTAAATTCATCTATGAATATATAATCACCAGATTTGGATGTCCAATAATCTTAATCAGCGACCAAGGATCACACTTTATCAATAAAACCATCAAAGCACTGACAGACCAGTTCAAAATCAACCACCAACGAAGTACAGTGTATCACCCTCAGTCGAATGGAGCAATTGAGGCATTTAATAAAACATTAACAGAAGACCTAACAAAAATATGTAACACCGACAAAGATGACTGGGACAAAAAAATACCTGCAATACTATGGGCGCACAAAACAACATACAAGCGTTCAACTGACCAAACACCGTTTCCACTAGCTTATGGACAAGAAGTAGTAGTTCCACTACATTTTCGACAACAGACACCTATTATCGTAGAGATTTTACATGTCGATGTCGAACAAGGAAGGAAGGACCGACTGATACAATTAAGTAAGCTTGAAGAACACCGATTGATTACTTTACAACATCAAGAAATCCAGAAACAACAACAGAAGGCATGGCACAATCACAACATCAAAAACAAAAACCTGTCGGTAGGGGATCTTGCCTTACTATACAACAGTCGAGTAAAAGGGAAACCCAAAAAGCTACATACATAGTGGATGGAACCCTATGTTATCAAAAAGATTCATGCCAGCAGATCAGTCCGACTAAGGACGTTACAAGGCATAGTATTTCGAAAACTTGTTAATGGTTCCCAACTAAAGCAATACAAAAACTAAAACAAGTTAAAAAAAAGCATATAATGACCATAATGGTTAGACAAAAACTATGAAAAACTAAGAAAAAAAATCTAAAATAAACAAAACAGACCAACACCCATAAACCAGGATGACAGGAAATCATCGCTTCGACAGTCGACATTACACCCATCGACATACCACCATCGACCACTTACATGATCGACATCGACCAACAACACATCACGCCTTCATGACTACGAGTGCCAAAATCAAATCACCATTAATGCAAACTCAAGTGCTCACGCTGGACCATCACTTCTGCCATTAATACACCCATCGCTAGAAACATCAAATGCATCACCTATAAATACTGGACCAGAAGATAATCATTTACAGTATTTTGAATAGAGAGAGCAACTTAGCAAATAGAAAACTGAGAACCAGGAATCCCAAAGTAAAGTCGAACAGAAAACCGACAAAATGGCACCAAAACAAACCAAAGCTACAGCAAAGACTAAGGAACTACAAATTGCTGAAACCCCATTAATGAGGAGGCTAAGAAACATAAAGAACGCTAAAGTCCAAGACACCTCATGGGAGAAAACATGGACCAAGATCAAGGAATGGGCCTATGTCGACAAGAAACCAACCCCAATCGCAGAGAAGGTAAACCACAGTACTCTCATGAACTACATGAACACACCGTTCATAGCAAGTTTTGGGGGAACAAAGGAAACAACAGTGAAATTCATTATAAGCCGATACCACAACGGCAAATTCTACTTCGACAGGCCAATCGATATCTTTGGTGAAGTAATATATAAATTGATTGGTTTATCCAACCAAGGTGACCCAGTACCAGTCGGCATAAAAGAAGGGCTGGTGGAGCAACTAACTGGAACACCATCAGGCAAGAACTCAAAAGGGCTAATGATTAGCCAGATACAAGCCCAAACGCCACAAATCGTGGCTAAAATCATAGCAACTGGGCTTACACCCACAGGTCGAGGAAGCGACCTAAAACTAGATATGCTAGAGGTAGTGGATACCATTTTCGACACAGGAAAAATCTACATATGGGCTGATTATGTTGCCGACATACTCAAAGGCATCTGTGAGAAATGCCAGGAGTCGGGAGGGATTATAAGGTTCCCGTCCCTTATAATATGGATAGTAATGTATTACTTGTGCCCTGTCAGGGATAAGTAGTTCTAAGAACCCAAAAGATTCCATATGTGGATATTCAAACCATTTTCCCAGAATGGAACACTCAAGGAACTGGAAAATGGTAAGGTTCTATTGGAAAACTGGTTCCAACAGCTCAAACTTCAGACAACCAGATGGAGGGTGCCCTAGAACATCCAATGAAATCTACCCAAAACCGCGCACATATAGGTGGAATTGGACCATACTGCGGTGTGGTATATGCAGGGTGCTAAGCAAAAAAGCAAAGAGTCTCAACTACTACCCAACAATCGAAGAGATCTTTCGGGAGCTAGCTCGACAGTCTAGCACAAAACTGTCGATACCAACAAAAGCCAAGGAAGCAACCCTAGCGATAGAAGAACCACTCACCGACCAAGAAAAAGAAGAATATTATGAACTCTGGTTATACATTAGCACATTTGTGTCGGAGGAAACACCAGTAGAAGACACCAGTCGACTGCAAATTACAATCAAACCACCGACAGCCCAAAGGGAAGGCACACAGACATAACATTAGGTAACCATTCCAGCTGAGAAAAGTGCCAACCCAGCACAACAACAAGAGGAAGCGGACGAACTGGGAGATATTGAGTCCAACAATCCCGAGTACGACATAACAAAGGAAAAAGTCAAGAAACTAGCAAAGGAGATAGCAGCAGTAAGGAAGAAAGCAACAGAGACAAAAGGGAAGGGGAAGCACAAGCTGATCCTGTCAGACTCAGAGGATGAGGAGGAATTATTAGCTACAACGGTCGAAATTATAGAAGATGCTGTAGCGAACAAAGTTTCGGTTGAGGCACAGTTCAAGAAATTTGTCAAAGCAGGAGCACGAAAAGGTCATCCAAAGAAGGCAAAAAGTACACACACCTCAACGGCCGAAAACATGGTTGACCTAGTATCAACACCTCCACCCTCGTCTCTAACTCAAACCATACAAGAAGAAATTCCAAATCTTCCTTCCATAAGCCCAGTCGACATATGTAAGAATGCTATGCCGAAAACCCTAAAGGAGAGGTTTAACCGAGACAGAGACTTCCAAACATACATTGAAAAACTTCCTGAGCTACTTACCTCTGTACAAAATCTCACCACCAAAATGCCTCTATTTGAAGCTAGTGGATCACGACAGCCTGCTCCTTCACAACCTAGCCAAATACCTTAGAAACGGAGGTATGTGGGAGTGTTAAAATCCACATTTATGAAGAACCCCAAAAACATAGCTCAATTTGTCTCAAGTCAGACCTCATCCTTCATCCCAACCGACCCCGAACCCACTCCACCAGCTAATGAACCGACAAGAAATGAAGAAGAAGAGAACATGGAAGAAATAAACCAAGAAATCGATGAACTATTCTTTGACATCCCAGAAGGTTCACCCCCATAAATTGTGGACCCAACACATGACCACATCCCCACCATGCCATTCACACCTGACCATTCACCATCACCACCACCACCCCCCAACCCAGAACCTCCGACTGAACCACCCTCGACTGAACCACCTGCACCTAAACCACCTCTACCACAACCACCATTTCCAACAATGTCTGTAGCGAAACCTTTGCACAAAATCCAACAGATACACACCCAGCTGTAGAACTCATTCCACATACCAAACTAGAAATTCCACCAACCATTGCAGACCAGCAACCAGACAAGAAGCCACCGAAAAATCTAACTCTTACAGGTGCACAAGTACAGCATCAAGCAGAGCAACAGAAGCACAAAAGGAGGAGAGACAGAAAGAAGAGGGACCATCAATCACAAGGAGCAATGGTCCACATCAGCCAGCTTGGGTCGACCACTGCAGTTGACGCAACAAAGCTAAAGGACGGAGAGCTAGGACAACTATTGGAAAATATGGCTATCGAAGCAAAAATAAGAAGCCAGACTAAATGTAAGGAGCTCGAAGACAATGAAAGGGAACAAGTCGAGTTCCTAATAAAATGCATAAACCTGGCACAATCTGTGATACCAAGACCAATGGAGGTCGACACCGACAAACCACTAGAAAAATCCTATCATTTGTTTGAAAGCGTGGTGTCGACACTATAGACACAGATGCAAAACACAAGAGAAGAGAAAAAAGAAGAAACAGCTTGACTACTGATGCAACAACATACAGCTTTCTCCGAAGCTTACAAAGTGCTTCAAGATCACATGAGGAGTCGGTCATAACAGAAGGGGTGCTATGAGACTGGCCTGCTTATTACGGGCAAATATTCTAGTAGACCCGACAAAAAATCCAAGCACTGGAGAAGAGAAAGAGCATGGAAGAAGCACTCAGAAGCACTATCGAAGATCAAATCGTGCTTAAAACAGCCAAACTGTAGAAGCTCGAGCGACAAGCACACCAATGGGTACAACAGGCAATTCAGAGCTTGGACAAATTAGACACCATCTGTCCACAGATGAAACGAATTCTGGAGACGGCAGAAGAAAAAGACCAGTTTTTGGGTCCCGACATGGAAAGGATAGCAGACCTTTCCATTCAAGAGAAGATGTCGACACTGTCAAGCCTTACAACATTAACCATCGACATTCGGAAAGTACTGCAAACTTGGACATAATTCCAACATCAGCTGGCCATGACAGTAGAAGCAATTGTCGAAGTTTGTGTACAGAAACGGCCAACCATCCGACTTCACAGCCCATAAAAAGATAAACAAAGAAATAACTACTTGAGACAGCCAAAGATTTTTTGTTGAGTACCTCCCTTGTTCTTCGGGACGAAGAACAGTTTTGTTCATGGGGGGGATGTTGAGGAGCTAATCGGTAAGCCAACTAAGTCGATCAGCTGACTAATTAGAGATTAGGTCATCCACCTAAGGTCATGTCGGTTGACAGAACCGACAAGTAGTTATTTGTAACTGTTTGTAAATTATATATATTAGGTTGTTGAGCTAGATGAGAATGGGGGGGTTCAGTTCTATTATAATATAATCTGTTATTTCAACATATTATATTATAATCTGTGTATTGTATGGACTCTTCTGTTATAATATAATCGGTTATTCCTACACCTATGTTCTTGTCTCTTGTCTCTAATATGTATGTATGCTTTTAAATGTGCATTATTGGCAACCCTCTGTGATACGTGAGATTACAACAGTTGTGAAGTGGTTGGGACGCTTTGGAAAGGATTCCACCCATAAGCCAGTGGATTGTTCACGTGCGGTGCAGTGTATGAGGTTTGAGCTGCCCCAGTTGAAACTAGGGTTTGGAACATAGGAGCAGGTATCCCTCCACTAAAAAGCGATAAAGGAGAGCTCGTGAAAGGAGCTGAAACCAGAGTATGAAAACCTTGACCATGAGGATTAGGGTTTCCGAACCTGTACCCCTACATATGTGGGTGTTGGACCTACTTATGGAGTGGATGGGGG
The DNA here is from genome assembly GCA_001517045.1 of Pseudotsuga menziesii. Taxonomy (NCBI): domain Eukaryota; kingdom Viridiplantae; phylum Streptophyta; class Pinopsida; order Pinales; family Pinaceae; genus Pseudotsuga; species Pseudotsuga menziesii. The sequence continues at coordinate 82,290 of LPNX010485858.1, forward strand.
AATGTGCGCCCCATTCCAAGGAAAACCCTGGACAAATGATGAGGATCATATTGGACCACTCTAAGCAGTGTGTGTGAAGGAAGTAGAAGCAGAAGGTACACTAGGAATCCCAGTGACCACTCCACCAAAAGTACCTGCTAAATTTGTGGAAGCCGGTGGTTGAACCACCCAACTAGCTGGAGTTAAAGGTGTAGTAGGTGTACTTGTTCTAGGGCACCAACCGGGGGAGGTGGCACCCCTTCACCTGGAGCGGCTGATGTGGTTGTAGAAGAATTTTCTCCTGCAGTAGACATTAGTTTGCCCAGAGGGACACCAATCACAGGAGAATTGAAAGGATGAACTTGGACGATCACAGGATAGTTTAGGTCAGTTAGAGCTGAATTAAAGTTCCTTGCAAACTCGTTAGCCTGCAAGTCTTCTATCTCTATTGCAGTTAAATAAAACCGGTTTGTCCTAAGTTCTGGTTCACCCGAAACTTCACTAACTCCTATCGGTTCGAAAGAACCGTCTGTGTCTAATCTCTGCCTTTAAGGGGGAGGGGGAGGTTCCAATGTAACAAGCGAAGGAATGTTTTGCAACCTTCATGACCTTCTAAGATATTGATCCTCCATGATTGTAAATTTGACTCTTCACACCCTAAGGTCGGCTAAACACAGACAAACCACAGAGCAATCACTACAAAATTTCCTAAAGTCTCAACAATCACAAGGGGTATAAGATATGCTTTCCTGAAGAAAGATGAGAGACATTTTTTTGGCGTCCTTGAAGAGGTTCTTAGGCACAAGCAGAGGAATCACCCACTGCGCTCCTACACTTTCAACAAGGGTTACCTTCCAATCCCGTCCAAGGTCAACCAGAAATAGCCTTCCGGTTTACCTGTGTGTAAACCCTAGATGTCAAAGAGACTAAAGGATACCTTAACTATATCAATAGTCTGGGGGGATAGTCGCAAGCCTGGTTCGTACGCATGGGCAGGGTAGCAAATCCCGAAACTCTGTCTAGGACAGAATCCCCATATGCGCAAAAACCCTGGTCTACGTTTTGATAAGGAATCTGAGGGTTATCTCCTCGGTCCAAGCCTCCACGCAGCCTCATGCTTAACTCCTATTTGAGAGGAGATTCACAGATACTACCAACATAGAAAAGGATTTACCTATCGATTGGCCAACTACGTCTAAATTTAAGCACTTGTGGAGAGTTTGCACTTCCTATCCCACAAGTCTAGCCTAAGCTAGTAGGTGTATGACCCTATAAAACAAAACTTACTAATAAATTTTAAATTATATCGTTCATTTTAAGGGTTGTTCTTAGTCAGAGGGTAAGTGGCGTGAATTACTGTGATATTATAGACTCGATAAGAAAAGTAAAAAAGGTGTATAAAATGAATTCCAAAACAAATTACAACTACTTAAATCAAGCTTCTTTTCTTTTTTGTAAATATGAGCTAATGAGATTACAACTAAGTATGAGAAGACTAAGAGTTGTTTTTATAATTTTTGAAATTTTTATTTGAAAATACTGAAAATAAAACTACTATATGCAATTAAATGCAAAAGTATCAAATGTTTTTCTTCACTTTCCAAATTCTTCAAAAATTATCATGCACCTAAATGCAAAAAAAATTGAGTATGTTTGAATAATCAGACCATAAAGAATGCAATATGAAGTATAGCAGACTTGCAAGAACCAAATTCAACCACTTAAGGAGGAGACTTGGTAAACACCTAACTTGGGAAGAATCAATGAATAAAATCCACTGAAATTACTTAAGGACAAGTGACAAACTGATACTACTTGAAAGCAGTAGATAGTACAAGGTATCCAAAATCCTGATCACTGACATAGATACACATCACTGAACCTATCACCCAGACAGAAGAACCTACCTCAAATTGCTAAGTGAAAGAAGACTCAAACAATAAAACTCAAAGGCTTAATAAAAAGTACAAAGCATGGTGGACAGGACTTTCAAACTTACAGGAAGATGCCAGTAACAGAAGACCTTCAAGTAGACAAAAATCCAAACAAGACAGGGACAAGCAACCCTCCCTATAATTTTGTGCTGCTACAGGACGTACGCAACTATCTTATAGAGTAGCTCACGTACTGTACATGACTGTCTCATAGAGCAACCCACGTATACAAGTTGCTATACGCGACTGTGTAACACAGCAACCCGCGTACGCAACAAAAAAAAATTCATAAAAGAAAAAATAATAATAAAGGTCTCTGGACACACTACTGCAAATCAAAGGCAAGATAGACAACCACACATAGAATCAGAGCAAAGACTGGGAAAGTATCTACAGGACTAACCCACAGCAGGCTAGACTCCCCAGCAGAGTCGCCAGTTTTGTTGTTCAGGATAAAGCACCCTTGTAACCTAGGGTCTAGGGTTACCAACTTACTACTAACTTGCAGACAATCATCTTTACCAGAGAATGGTAAGGGAATAGGAAGAAAGTCTTGACTTACCCGATTACCGACGGTTGATCCAAGCTTGATCTTCTCCCACTCCTCTTCTCTCTAAAGCTTCCAGGGATGCACCTCTTCACCTACAAAGAGTAAATCCTTCAAGTAATATCTCACGCATATATACATATCAGAGGTTAGATGAACAATATATCAAACATATAATCAAATATATTCATTAACCAAAATACATGAAATAGACTCAACACAAGATTGGAAGAAGAATTCTCTTTATTAACAATCAATGAATGAGATAAGAGTACAACCCAGCTTCTGAGACAAGGACTCCTCTGCAACCGAAGGACTCTGAGTTATGCTACTCCAAGATTCTGAAGATATACCGCCAACATAACTTTGCTCTCCAAATTCATTCATTAGTCCCCACCCCAAGGCCTCTATTTATACTTTGGGAAATAGAGTAGTTTCGAAGGTTGGGATGGTTGAGATAGTTGGAATAGTTATGGATTAGGACCCAACTAATCTTAACTAATCTCATTTTATATTTTTTAAAGTCGAAACAAGGTGTACGCGATTATTAATATAGGCAACCTGCATATGACACGTGAGTTGCTCGAAAGAAACCCGCGTACGCAAGTGTACGCAGGTTGCAATGCAAATACTCGCGTATGGTACGCGAGTTGCAATGCAGATAGTCGCGTATGCAACTCAACACTTAGAAAAAATATATATATATAGTTGGTTTGAGGGTAATGCATCCCAGGTCATGCCCATCTATAGTGTTTTGGCCACTTCAATCCTAATTTGTCCTTTTGTGTACCAACATAAAGAATGTCAGCACTCAGACGGAGAAGTGTCATTTGGGCTTATAACACCCTTTCTTTCAGCGTCGTTGATTTTTTGCGGAAGCGCTCTAAGCCATCGATCTGGTGTATTGCAGAACATGAGACTTCAACATTTCGTGACCAAATTCTTAAGTTTCCTGATTTTCGATCTCCGCCCTTATGCGCTCTTTCCGCACTGTTTATCTTGGTGAAAACGATCTAAGCCGTAGATCTGGCAAATCGTAGAGGGAGGAAATCAGGATTTGAACTTTCTGTGGAGTTTGATTTGGATCTTTTCGTTCCTGAATTTCTGCTTCCGCCTTTTTCATTTTCTCCTTTCTGCCCCCGCACTTTTTCGGAAAGCAGAAAATGGAACTTTAACTTTTTGCGACCAAATTATTTGTATTTTCGTTTTCTGATTTCCGCGCTTTCTGTTATTTTCTTCTGGACCGTTGCTCTAGGCAAAAAATATCTGAGCCGTCAGATCCCGGTTCGCGGAAGGTGAAAGTCGGGATTCAACTTTCATAGCCAACTTTTTAACTCTTCTGCACTTCTGCTCCTGATTTTCCTTGGGAGGAAATGATTTTTTGGCCCTTTGATCTCTTTTGAGGGTTGGATCTCCACCGTCCATTCTTACCAAGGCCTATCCTTGATTGGATTTATTCATACTTAGGCACATTTCCAAGTCGATCCAAAGGATTTCTTACTGTTTTGACTTTTAGACTTAGGAATCAGCCTCCCCAGCAACTTCCAACCCTTTTCCCTTGTTGATTGCATGGGCAGACCCGGGTTTACTATAATCAATCAACAACACCCCTAACTCACTGGCCCTTTCGGCGACAGACCACGAAACGATCTGAAGTCTCACCCGAAGTGAATCTAATGGGTTGGCCAAGACTCAAGTGTCTTGGACCAGGTTCTGTGCATCCTACTTTTCTTCTCTTACTCCTATGAGTCACAAGGTCAGCTATATCTGCGCATTGCACATCCCCTTCTACTCGCAGCACTTTTAGCCGTGAGATTCTTATCCACGCGCAAGTCGCACGGTTTCTTCCCGCGTCGCACGACTTCCACTTACTCACAATATCCCCAACCTTATCGCATCTCTGCGCACAGCGGGACACCCAGCCTCTCCTCAACGCTAAGCCCTCAGCTCGCAGTATCGCGCACCGCAACTCCTCTGCCAGTGCGATATCGCCTCTCTGCGATATCCTACCACTACGACTTTGCACTCCTAGCATGGACTGTGTCAAGGTGCGAAACTCTACTTCCCAGAAGTTATATTGTGATTAAATGGTCGTTAGAAACATACGTAAAGGAGTCTTTAAGCAGCTTACTAAAATACTTCAACTTATCTCTATCATCTTGCATTACCATGAGCTGAACAATACATACATTCACTTACTACAACTAACATCATATGCATAGTAACCAGTAACAATAAGCAAGTACAATCACATTCACGCAACACATAACACGCAGATTTAACGTGGTTCACCCCCGGGATGGGAGCTACGTCCACCAAACTGTGCTTCTATTATATATCTTGAGGGAAGTTAGCACAGTCTGTTGCACTGCATATGCAACGCGAGATCTCTTCTAGATCTCTGGCCTATTTCTATCTCTATATTGCCTTTCTTTCAATATATCCTCCCCTCTCTTTCCTCTCTGTGGATGGTTACATACAGACTCAAATGACTCATACACAAGCTAGGTGTCTGGATCGTTACAACACAGTCTGTCTGACTGACTCCTGAGTCTACTTCAAAAATAATCTACTAACCAACTAACGACTCATCCTACGAGCCAACCAACCGGCTAACTGACTAATTAGCTAACCCTTTACAATACAAAATGCAAGCTTTTATAGGCGGCCCGAAGGTCTCGCCATTACAACACTGTGGGCCTGTCCCAACA
>LPNX010485858.1:87604-98799 GCA_001517045.1 Pseudotsuga menziesii
GCGGGATCCTGCTCCAACATCCCTCATTTTTTACTGTTCCGAACCTTTGAAGGGGGATTCAGTGCAAATGCCTTATGTAGAAATCTTCAAAATTTAGCACAAGTGCTAACAGATCCTACAATTAAAGGTATTGTTTTTTATCTTGACTTTTAAAAATATGAACAATGTGGCTTTGAGTCGAGGGTCTAGGGAAACCCTACTTGACTTATAAATTGAAGAGCTTGTGGATGCGAGGGATGAGGATATGTCCACCGATTTTAAAGATTTATGCTTAGTATCCTTCGATGTCCTTAGCTTTCCCTTTTGTGAGTCTCTTAACCCCAAACTCTATGTCTTCTAAAGGAAAATTGTCATTAGTGGATTCATAAATCTTTTTAAGTAGGAATTGTAATATCTCAATAGCAACATTATTATTTTAATACATAACTATTTAATAAAATTATTATTATTATAATGTAGATCGATAATATAATAATAATTTATTTTTAAGGACACAGCCAAGTGAGACATCAATTTGGTCCCTTTGTACAATGATGTAACTGCTAAAGTCTACAGAGATGTACATACCCTACTCCCTTTGGATTTGAGCCTATAACCTCTTAGGAGGAAATACATATTCTTAACTATTAAACATACTCATGATGTACTTATATAATAATATATTACATAATTAAAAATATAATTAATAAATTATATAATAATGTTTTGCTGTAATTAGGTTTAGTTTTGGATCACTATGTGCATTTTAATACAAGGTCTTCAAACATACTTAACTTATAAAATGATAATGTTTTTTTTAATAAGTTCAAGTTTTAACGTGTATCATTATCACCACGACCTCTTATTTCAAACATTCAACCAATATAAAAATAATTAAATTTATAAAATAACTTTTATTTGACTTCAGTTTATTTTAAAGTAGTGGGGTTGTGAATGTAGATATCATTATGAAAGGGTGTTTATGGATATCAATTATGTATATATAATGGATGTATGCACATGATTGAGTAGTTTCATATACTTGTGTTATGTGAGATATGAGTGTAAATTTATCTTTATGTCGTTATATTATAAATTTTAAAAGAGGTAAATTAATGATGTTACTTGGTTCTTAATTAATATATTTAAGAAAATATCAATATTATTAATAATATTATTATAATTAATTTTAAGAAAAATTATGATGTCATAATGAGATTAAGAAAAAATTGATTAAGTCATCAATATCGAGATGAAAGATTAAAATTAATTCTTTATTATTAATATCGATAAGAAAATAAATACGGATTGTTGGCAAAGACTTTACTAAGGAATAATTTACTTTGCAATTTTGGTGATGTATATTCTAAGATAAAAATACACAATTTCTTATTATGTTATTCATGATGAGAATCATAAAAACATTACATAATGAGAAATTGTATTTTGATGTAAAATTACATAATATGTTATTCATAATATGTTAATTTAAAAATATAAATTTTTATTATGTTTTCTTTGTAATTTTTTTATTGGTTCTGTGTTTTTGAAAATGACCAATGTTTCTGTTCAAAATGTCGGTTTCAAATTCAAAATGCAGTAAAATCTAAAAAGATTGTGGAACATTAAAAAAAAAGTTAACTCGACACTGTTATTTCTAAGCATTTTAATTTTAAAATGAACATAATAATTTTAAGAAATAGTTTTTGTTTTAATAGACCAATGTTGATTTTAATGAACGGTATCATACTCGTCATTGTAATCATCATCATCATCAATAATTGTGTTTGTGTGTGTGCATGCAACACTACCGTTGTTGTCATCGTTATCACCATCATCATCTATATATGAAATCTTGAGAATTATTTAAAGAATGATCGATTTAACAAAGCTATATTTTCCAAAAAAATATGAGGTGTTCTTTTTTCGATGAAAAAATATCATAGTTCAAAATTTTACTGAAAACTCTAAATCAAATTGTTCATTTGGCATTGAATGCCTTACAGAAATAAGTTGCTAGATATCATTTAAATATTAATGCAATCATGCATCAAAATTCTAATAAGCCTATGTAGAATATGATTCGGCTAATGAGATTAGATAAGAAAATATAAGGCCAACAAAAATATGATATGCCGACAGAGTATGATGGCATAAAGAGATTACATAAAAATTATGAGGTGTTACTCAAAGTTAGACATATATTTTCCACCAAAATTTACTTCAAAAACCATTCTATCATTTAAAACATCCACGCAAATATACATTACTTAAAAATAATCAAATCATATAAAAATTTCCCATAAAATTTATATCATACAAAAAAATAAAAAAAATATTTAACTAAACCATTTATATAACATGATCCTAAGGTTTAAATAACACATATGACGTATTCAATAGACTTGCAACACATCACTATGAAAATGTAGAATTTTTGTTCGCTTGAAAAATACTTTATCTCTTGCTATTCATAATTGAATCAAAGATAAGAAGTTCATTACAAAATATATTGATATATCTCTGAGATAGAGATGTTCACATAAATCAATCTAAAATTGTCATTAATATGTAGTCTCCAAGCCAAGAAGTATTATAGTACCCTACAGATCTATTCAAACATATAGGTTGAAAAGGGCTTCAAAAATCCATAATGAAAATAACATGCATATAAAACAAAAGTCCAACTTAATAGAAATTTATCCTCCCTTCATGAGAGAGATTACCATCTAAAAATTCTTGAAAATGGAGATAAACTTTAGCGATATTTAGAGCTCTCTTAGATAGGAAATCATCCTCCACTCAAACTCTTAATGTATATGCATTAGCTGGAGTTTCCAAAAAAAAGGCAAAAGCTCAGAAGTTCTAGCAATCCAATTGCTCCAAGACAAAGAAGCAAAGTTTGTAAATACCCTTGGACCAGTTGACGATGACCAGGGAGTCACCAAAGATCTGCAACGAGTCAATACCATTCAACCAAGAGAAATATAACAAAACCCACATAGCAAGTAGTTCAGCTTTAGCATTTGTGCCTGATCCACAACCAAGCTTGAGGTGAAAATGATGACCATCGTTAATTTTGAATATATCTCCACAACCACCTACCCCCTCTTGTGCAGCACCATCAAAATATCCAATGGCAACCCCTGCCATGAAATCGAGACCTTTTGGGATTCTAATTTTCTCAATGTTCTTGACAACATAGAATTCGTTGTACATGCCCACACATTTCAGGACACATCTTTGATAATTTGGAGTAAGTTCCTGAAAGATAACATGATTCCTCATAATCCATATGTGCTAACAAATAAAAACTGGCAATTATGGATGTTCTCCCACCTGAATCTTCCATTCAACTAAATCGCGTTCCAATGTGCCACTACCCCAGTCTTCTAAAATATTGTAAGGAAATAAAACCTCCATCCAAATGATTTTGTTGTATGTGCATGATATTAATAGGTGTTCAACGGATTCTTCGAACTGACCACAGAGGCAGCAAATACCCATACTTGACCATCTTTTCTTATAAATATTTTCCTAGGTTAATATCATGTTCTCGAAGCATAACCAAAAAAAACATGTGATTTTTTCTGTACTTTCCACTTCCAAAGCTGCTTATTCCTCCAGGGTGTGCAAATATCAAGATGAGATGAAACAATAATCTGGTAAGCCAGTTTTGTAGTCAATTGACCCCCATATTTTTCCCCTTACCATAATATATTATCAACAGATTTAGTGGGCCAAATTCCACCATTGGTAAGCTGGAAATAATAAGAGTCCCATTCAGAAGCCATTTGGCCATGAAAACCTAAGTCAAAATCCTATAACTAGTAAGATCCAAAAAAATCAATCCCACCAGATGATCTGGTCCAATGTACAGATGCCAACATCTGCTAGCAGATTCATGATTTCAAGGATGAGATGAAAAGATCCATTACAACCTATAATCTGATCCATCTGGACACGAATGGACTTACCATTCCCCACCTTCCATGTCACACCTTGATTGATCAAGGGAAGAACTTTCATGAATCCCTTCCATAAATAGGAGGCCCCATACTAAAGACATGTAAATAATATCATTATTAGAAATTTACTAATGGAATAACTCTTCCCATTAATATGAATAAGTTTTTTTTTTATTTCTAGGAAATTTCACAGCCCATTTGTATTGAAAATAAACCACCATGTACCAGACCAAATACAGGCGTTCCTATCATATCATTCTTACATTTAAAGACTTATATTTATGTTGCATAAATATTTTCCATTTAAATGCATTCTTTAAGCTTCATTAGACCACCTTAAAATATTCATCTTCTTATACATGTTGTTCATAAAAATATAAAAAAAAATGATTCCATCCTTCTTCCAAAATAAAGTTGTAAAATCAAAAAAGAAACAGTGCATTTCCTCCTGAGCCCTTTTTGTCTTTATCCCAGATGAGGCCCTGGATCATGTTCTGTCAAGGTATCATTATCCTTCTCCCAGCGATGCCAAGTGCTCACTCCTAGTTGAAGACTTGTCTTGGACAATTGATCTCCCATATGGGTTCTCTCTAAAAATATGCTCAAAAATTATTTCCTAGAATAAAACAGTCATTATAAGAATCTCTTCATATATGAGATTGATTTAAATGTTTCTTGGAGGTCTCCATTATCTATCATTATTTTGGAGTCCCCAAGATCCTGCAATTTCTAAGCACCCTTCATATTAGCCAAACCTAGGAATAATTTTAATGCCATTAACTCAACTCTATTGTATGTACTCTCACCCAAACCAACTAGAAAATTAATCTAGTGTGAATCAGATAAGTAAGGATACCACTTTCCCACCTTGAGCAGGAGTTCCTTGTGAAGCACCATCAAAGTATAACCAGCATCCAGTTCTGCCAATTGTCTCGTCCCTTATCCTTCTTACTTTCATAGTCTCTACAACCCGTGGAAAATGTATTAGTATTGCAAGACCTTTCGAAGTATATATTGAAGGAGAATAACTGGTAAATCCAAATACTCCTTATAGGATACATTGTTGGTCCAAGTATCCAAAGCTACACTAAGATCTTGACCTAACCATATGAATTGAATACCACTAACATGTGAAGTAAGTGAAGTGCTCTAATATAAGAGAAAGAGATAAATAAATGATCAATATTCTCACCATCATTTTTGCAAATATGGCATCTTCCAGGGACACACCATAAATTATTAAGCATGATATCCCAAACAAGGACCTTTTTAGAGAGGTCTAACCATAAAAAGATATTCGACTTTAAGGGACACTTGTACTTCCAGATGGATGAGAACCATCGGTGAGCTTCATGTAATTCTTCTTCTTTTCTAATAACCTTGTAGCCAATCTTGGGGGGACATGATCCTCATGTAGCATTCCTAGGCCATATCAAAAAATCATCACAATCCACCAATCTTATATGATTTCCTTGAAGAGATTTCTTATGCCTTTTCCAACTAGTTATCTCCACCTCATCCTCAAACCCCAAATGTTCTTCCTTTAACCACTATTGTCTCATAACAGTTGTGTTGATTGGATCCCCAATATGCCCCAAAAAAATATATCCATGATCCCTCAAAGCTTCAACCATTGCTAAAGGAATCCTATGATACCCACCATAGGCTACCCATGCATCATGTCCTAGTCTAACCTTCCTTCCATTTCCAACACTCCATTCCCTAGACATCCCCTATAACTTCAAAATCCATTATCATATATGTCCACATTATTGAAACATTCCTAATAGATTTTTCTATGATTATGAAGCATTCCTCAATAGTTGAGGGAGATATATATTTTTGATATACAACTTTAACCCATAATCCCTCACCTTTCAAAATTCTCCAACCTCCTATTGCAGCTAAATCCTTGAGAAAGTAATGAATGTTATTTAAGCCCCATCCACCAATTTCCTTTGGTCGAGCTATCTTATTCCAAGCTACCCAATCAAAAGAGTTACCCTCTTGACTGCCCTTCCATAAGAAATTATAGCTCAGCTTCCTAATATGATCCAAAATACTCGTAGGGACATAGGCCAAAGACACCCTAAATACACTGGGATGGCTTCCAAGACTGATTTCACCATAATCAAGTGTCCCCCCTTGGATAACCATTTGTTGCACCATAATAATATTTTTTTCTCAATCTTACCAATAAGCCAAGCCCAGTCCCTCCTTTGGTAAGAATTTGTCTTTAAAACAAAAACCAAGATAATTAAGATCACTATGAATATATACCTTGGAAAAAACAATGTGAGAGCATATCCAATCAATGGAATCATGGTCCATATTCATGAAAGAAACAATAGAGAAATTTTTTTATTTATTTATCCATATCCATATCCAGTCAATGTAATTTCCATATTCAGACAATGGAATGAGTTTTATTTATGCAAATTTTTTCAAGCCTTTTTGCTCGATATAAATCCTTTACCTCTTGTTTGTGGTTTCATTTGGTGTCATCCCAAGGCGAGGGAATATTACTCTTGATTCATTTCCTATGTTTGTGCTACATATAAGGATGTCAAGTAATGTTGTGAAGTCATTAACATTAATTCACTCCATTTCTTTTATACTTTTTTGTTTGGTCCTATTTACACCGATCAATTGAATTTGTCTTGGCATCAATGACTGTCATTCAACATGAGAAGGAAATATGGAATACTCCACATATCCCTTTCCATGATACATGTATAGTAGGAGTCATTGCATTGTCTTTCAAATGATCTTCAACATGCAGGCTCATGTTGAAGCTAGAAGTGTCCTTTGCATGGAGACATGCATCTAATATGGAAGATTTGTGTGGCTTCATCTCGGCTTTATTGATGTGCATTTCAACTTCATATTTTCTTTATTTATTGATTGAAGTTCACTGCAACAACATGTGCAAGGATATTAATGAATTGAAATAAACTTGAAGCAACTCTTTCAATACCAAAACACAAGCAAATTAAGCTTCCTTCATTTCCATCAATCAATTATTATGAAACAATCAAAGGCTTATCCCTTTCATATTTCTATTGATGTCCTTACAGATACCATTAAATTTTCAAAGGATTATTTCTTTTTTCCAGTTAGGCAGGTGAACAAACAAACTCTTCATTATATTCTCGAAAAACTCCAAAGAAACACCAGCTCAAACTCAACATGTAACAATGCACAAGAATCAAATAACACCTTACCTCTATATCAAATTTGTTTGAGTCCCTTTATATGCCAAATGATTTATCTAATAGAATGAGGCTCGACACTATGAAGTGCTAGACTAGAGGTAGTACTTGTCAAACTAGAGTTACATAACATAAAATCAATTGGCAACTCGAGGTACACCTAATGAAAACTAAGAAGCATAATTTGGTGATAAGAGTTATAACACATGCATTCAAAGTTGGTTCATGAGTGATAAGGCTTATTGTGCATGCATACACTTGATATACCTTTATGGTTGTAGTGGGATATTGGTTTGGGCTTGTAGGAAGATTCTTTGGTGGTCTAATTATAACTAGTTATTGACTCTACCAACCGAGAAAAACTACATGGACATGGTAGGTCATTAACTTTTCTCACATGGGATTTCCTTCACCACCCCCTCATGCCTTTGCTTCGATGGAACCTTTGCATCCATTTCTATGTGGACATAAAGAAGAAGCGGTAAAGACATGCTACAATGTGTTGCAATAAGGTCAAGTATCATCTGTAATGTTACTTGTTACATATCTACATTGTATAGCCCCACCATGGTCAAGAGAAATGCAACATGGGATCTTTCTTAACTAAACACTCCCCATTCTAAATTCAACCCTACTTTTTATTACTATGAGCACACAAGCAACTTCAGTCTACAAGTCATTTCATGCTTTGAGCCTAGTTGGTTCCATGAGATAAACCCTTTTAACTTGGATCTAGATACCTAAACTCAATGCATCTTGTCTCGAAGGGTTAAAGATCCATCCCATGAGCCACAATACCTACATTAATTCTATGAAATAATGCACACCTCTATTTCTATGAAATATTTCATGTCCACAACTTGAATCCCAATATCGATGACCTTAATTTCTACCATTACTACCTTACTAGTTTGTCCACGATAGATGAGTTTGAAAACTTGGAACAATCCTCTATAAACGCAAAGGTATCAACACAAGTAACAATGGATCTTATTTATTGAATCTCAAAAGCACCTTGCAAAGTATCCATTGGAGTTTGAGTGTCAAATTTCATTGATCCACTAGCTTCAATATAAGCTATAGAGGAAGCACCTAAACCAGTTCAAGGTGCAAATTCCAAGGGACTTGATATCGAACTAGAAATTCCACCCACATGGACATAAACTAAAATTGGCTCTTGATCTCATTATAAACAATCATGGAAATAATGACATCAACATCAACAACTAGAACCGGTCCCTTTCATGGGATTGAATTTAGAAAATGAATATATTGGTGCAAGTGAAACCCCAACAACAAAAATTTGGTTAGACCTTGCATGTATTCCATTTAAGACTGGTAAACAAGCAGTTTCATGAAGGAGTATAAATCTGCACCAAGTTTTTGAAAGCATCGTCCACTTGGCTAGGGAAAACACCAAACTGTTGTGTGGGAATTTTCAATAATGCCTACAACCAGTGGGATGACCCGGGGTGCTTTTTAATGATCACTTGGGAATGATTTCTAGGTATTTCCAAACATCCATAATGGCATATTAGTCACTCCTAACAGTCACCAATGGTTTAGTATTTTGAAAGGAAAAGGAATGAGAGAATGTTTTTAGGTGGATCCTTGGTGGATCCACTATGAACAATTGTTGCATCTTGAATTTTTCAGATAATAAATTATTTTCCAATCCAATAATTTATACTTCTTTCAAAGTGACTCTTTCTAGTACAAACAACAAAGGTTTTACTTCACAAATTCCTTGCTTTCCAAGAGGCCTCCCTCGTATCTTCGAGAGCAAGTTGAACATAGAGGCTCAAGGAACACATGTTTGCCACTACACACCATACACTACAATCATATGCCTTTACTATTCCCCCATTCATCTCTGGCAATTGTACAAATACTATACAAACTAGACAATTTTACTTAGCAAGCACATGCCTAATTCTTCATAGATTCAATAACTGGTTGTAGTTTTAAGTAATTTTCCTATCTTATTTTATAAAATAAGAACCTAAACATAATACTTATTTTCTAAATCCCTGCTCAAGCCAATTGGGACTTGCTTCTTTGTAGCTCATGTTGTTAATATTGATATAAATAGTTAGCTAGGTTGTCATTGTGTTATAAATTAGTAAGAGTTTTTTTTCAGAAGAAAAAATACCAGTCTTTGTTATTCAAGAGAATCAAAAGACATCTTTTACATAACATCAATAACTGTGTAAATCGAATTAGTAAAAGTTTATTAGAACTAATATAAGTTAACTCTTAGAGATGTTTTTATACTTATGCGTCAACCATCCTCTTTATGAAGAGGTGGGACGTCATTTCATTATATGACAAATGTTATTCTTATTCCAATATAATGGTTAGGTCATATCTACTCTTTTATGGAATCAAACCTAGCATTCTCTTTGGAAATAATTGAATTTAAGTGGAGGAATATCACCACCCCTTTTAACCAACCAATTAACTAATTCAAATTCGATTTGTTATGACTTTATTAAAGAATCCATAATATTACCAAAATAATTTAAATTTTTTAAATATGATTTACAAAACTTACAAAATGGTGAAAAGGAAAGACACATTAATGGAAACTTCACATCCTTTGTAAGAAAGTTGGGGTCCTTGAACATGACATGTTAATGCAGAATGATCGTCATTCATTTATTGTGTGGGCCTTTTAAGTGTCTATTATTAATTTGATGTCTATAAGTTATAAATATAATGGTACATTTTACAATGAGATTTTATTGCACTTTAATATTTTCTTTACTAGTATCGTGTGTGTTATAAATCTTATCATATAAATAATAATGATACTACAAGGATATCTTTTAAAGCATTTTTGCATTAAATTTGTTTGTATACACATTATAATAAGGAATTGTTCACTATTACCTCTTCATTTCGGAAGGGTTTTCTAGGAAATAAAGGTATCAAGTTTTATGCAGTAGAGGCCCTTTTATTAACTTAATCGTTAAGTGATTGATTGGTTAGGAAGTTGATAAATAATTTTCTTATCTTTCTTCTCTCTATTATGTGTAATATTTTTCTTCCATAGAAAAAAATCGTAAATATCATTTACATTCTTCAGATGGACCTTAAATGTCCATTTTCATAAAGTATATTGGAATTCTCAAAACCAAATCTATACAATAGATCATAGGAGATCATAGACAGATGTATACATCTTATCACCCCAACAATTATTTACTAAAGCAAAAGCACATAATACAATAATACAAAAATATGATCAAAATAAATGATGATATAAACTCATCATCATCCTCATATATGTTCAAATAGTGTCAGAAGTATCTCAAAATCACTCGTCTGAAAATTCAAACCCATTCAGAAAAACAACTGATCATCATCACCATCACCAATTAAGTCCAATATGTTCATCAAAAAATCTGCAACAAACTAGGCCTATTAACAAATCCTATCAGAAACTAATAAGTGCAATAAACTGATCACCATCACCATCCCTATTATAGTCCAAAAACTATCATAAGATCATCATTAAAACTCTTAAAGAAATAGACATAGGAAAAAAACCTAGTCAGAAAATCTGATAAGTTTCATAGATTGCATCCTCTCAGAACTCTTTAATATGCCAAAAACCCTCCGAGACCATCGCTCCAGCCTTTGCTAAAGAGTCAGCTAAACTGTTCCTTTCACGGTATATGTGCTGTAACTGCACCAACTCAAAACTGTCAGAAAGTCTGTGAACTTCCTGAAGAATCAAGGATAACTCTAAATTATGCATTATGAATCTACCATTGGCCCAGTTTATGACTAACTGAGAGTCACCATAAATCTGAATTTTTGTAGTATCCTTCTTCCTGGCTAGAGTAAGTATAAACTTTAAAGCACAGAGTTCAACAGAGTTGTTAGTACCAGTCCCTAATCCATCTTTAAAGTAAAAAAAATGTTTATCGGATATCATTAGAGGAAATTTGGGGTCTAAAATGGGCCTTATAAGAAAATGTGCCAAAATAAGTTTTTGTGAGTTGGAATTCAAGAACCAATAGAATTTCAA
>LPNX010485858.1:98963-124781 GCA_001517045.1 Pseudotsuga menziesii
AGCATACCTCCAACTCCACATGAAATTGATGCATCAACTGCCAAACCATCAAAATAACCCCAAGGGTAAGTTTTGTCAATAGTTTCTGCAAACACAGGTCTAATTTTCATAACAAGATCACCTTATGGAAAAGATCTCAGCAATCCCAGACTGAAAGAGCATACCTGAGAAGGCATCAAGGTATGGTCTTCAAAACAACTTTGATTGTGAGCCTTCCATAAAAACCACATTACAATAATAAGTAAAGACCTAATATGCTTAACCTCCATGTTAAGACACCAATTCTTCATGCAGAAAATCACTGATTCCCCAGTCTAAAGATTCCTGATTTTTAACTTATCTTCAATATCTAACCAAACACTCTTAGTAAAAGGGAAATCCACACCTAGATGGCAATTAGATTCAGCATCCAATTTACACAAATAGCACCTACCAGGTCCTTCCTTGCCTTTCCTAACTATGACATCCCATGTGAGTGCCTTATCAGAAAAAAGAAACCAAGAAAAAAAAATTGATTTCAAGGGGCACTTAAGTTTCCATAATACTTTCCACCCCCAAGGGTATTCCATCCTATACCTATCTTGCAACAAATGAAAATAACCTTCTTTTGGAGAGTATTTACCATTTTTTGACAAATTCCATACCAGTATGTCAGCATTGTTAGTTAGTCTTACATGACTAGATTTGGGAATACCTAGGAAACCATTCCAACATAAAAACATCCCGGGTATTTGATAACCCAAGATTGTCTGCAAATAACCACCCCTGTTCCATCAAAAAAGTCATTCCAGGGCCTCCAATATCTTTGAGGAAAAAAATACCAGCAGAACGGTAATTTGTCAATCAGTAAAGTTGGTAAATGATGTCTCCATTTGCATCCCACCCATGGGTCAATACCAATATGCATATCAACACCATTACCAACCTTCCAAACAAGATTATTACCAATAATATCAAAATCCCATAAAATATCTTTCTAGCATATGGATATATTCTTTTTCTTCTTGTCCGGTACTCTGTTCCAGTCCATAATTGACATTGGATGAACATATTTCTGAACTGCAATCTGAACCCAAAGTCCTGAACCTGCAATAAGATTCCATACACTCTTGGATACAAGAGCTTTTGCGAAAACAACAAGGATTTTCAACCCCCATCCACCTAGAAATTTTGGGCAAGCCAAAGTTTTCCATGAAGTCCATGGTAAGCCAGCAGAATCCTTATTTCCAGACCATAAGAATTTGAAACATAGCTTCCTAATCTTCTCAATGATACCCACTGGAATCCAGAAATGCATTCAATAAATTGGAATAGCTTCAAGAACAGCTTTGACCAAAGTGAGCTTACCTCCCTTGGTTAACCATCGATAGCTCCAGTTCATAATCCTTTTTTTCCACTTTTGCAATAAGCCAGTGCCAATCCTTCAAATAGTATCTGCAAGGTTTAAGATAGAAAACAAGCAGGGATAATTTTAGGGGCAAATTTTAGCCCAGTGGGTTATTTTTCCATGTTTTCCTCCCAAAAAAGATTCACCATTTTGCATTTTTTGAAGCCCTGTTTCGCCCAATTTTGATGGGGTAAAATTTTTTCACCTTAAAAATCGCCAAATTATTATATAAACGATATAAAATTCTTGGAAATTAAAATATTTTTTGAAAAATATCGCCAATCATTTTATAGTTGGCGTTTTAAGAATTGGTAATATTCACCAACATTTATACACTTTTAAATAAGTATGGTTCCTTAAAATCATCCCTGAAACCAAGACACTTCATGCCATTCTCAAGAGTTACAACAGAAAATGAAAAAATATTCTATAAAGTAATGATCTCATACTCATCCAAGCCAGAGTAATACAATGCATATTTTTTTTCATTTATCTGCATTCTAGATGCCTTACAGTAAACCAATAAGATCTCATATAATGAAGATAAAGATTGTTCAAATGCATCAGTAACCATGACAATGTCATCCACAAAAAGTACATGAGATAAGGAAATATCATTTCCAAAAGAAATACCACGATAAACCCCACCATCTTTGGCATAATAGAGAGCCCTACTTAATCCTTCAGCAATGATCAGAAATAGTAAAGGGGCTAATGGACATCCCTGTCTGAGACCCTTCCAGTCTTAAAAAAAGATGAATCTGCACCATTAATAAGTACATCAAAAGATACAGATGATAGACTGCTCATTACCCAAGTAATAAAAGGTCCGAAAAAACCCATTTTGGACAAAAGGACCCAAAGGTAAGTCCAACTGACTCGATCATAGGCTTTAGACAAGTCTATTTTTAAAACCACATACTTAAACGCTTACAATGAATGGTATGCATACCTTCCTGTATTACCCCCACCGCATCATGAATCTATCTTCCAAGTAAAAAACCAAACTGTTCACAAGAAATATAACGACCCAACACCTTTCTAATACGAGTAGAAATGATCTTACCAATAATCTTGTAGCAATAGTTACACAAAGATATTGGCCTGAAGTCCTCAAAGCAAGTAGGATGATCAGTCTTAGGAATCAGAACAATAAATGTAGAGTTAAAAACAATAGGAATTTTACCATTTTTCGAGAATCTTCAATAACCCGTAATAAATCCATACCCAAAACATCAAATAGAGCCCTATAGACCTCGACTGGTAAACCATCCGGTCCTAGACTCTTATCATTCTTACTCAGAGTAAGGATAGACTGGATTTCCTGCAAAGTAACATGTTTCATGAGATCTTCATTCTCTTCCTCAGTTATAGATGTGGGAAAATACCTAGCACTCATAACAATTTCGGGTAGATGAAGATTGCTCTCCTCCTGGAATAATGACTCAAAATGTTTAACTCCTGCCTCTGCAATAGCCTCAAATCCTTCAACCATGTTACCATCACCATCTACAATATTCCATATTGAATTGATAATTTTCCTGTAATTGGCATACTTGTGGAAAAAAGGACTGTTGTCATCCCCGCATAAAAGCCACAAAGCTCTAGTTTTCAATATAGCCTCCTATTCACGTTCTAATAAGATTTTTCTCTTACTGGTTTCCAAATCAACCAAAGAAGACTTATCCTCCTCGGATGCAAACCCAAAACCCATCTTATGAAAAGATTCAGCCAATAAAGTTTCAATGTCCACTAAATCCTTGTTCTCCTGTAATTTTTTCGCAACCGACCAGGAGATTGAAACATCTTTAATTTTCTTAAGGTTTGAGGCAAAGTGCTCTGCAGGAGATAACTCTAAGTTATCAGAAAAACCAATCTAAGAATATTTTAAAAGGATAACAAAGTCTTCATTCTTCAACCAATTAGCATTAAATTTGAAGGGACTACGGGGTCTAGCATCCTTATTCAAGATTTGCATAAACACAGGATTATGGTCTGATTCCCCACCACATCCAACCCATTGCCGATAGTGAAGATCGCAATCCAGAAAATTAGTTGATAGCAGAAACCTATCTAATCTCTTACAAATATTTTCACACCCAACTCTACAATTAGTCCAAGTCGGAAGTAAGATGGTTGGAACAATATCCACAAGACCAACAACCTCCATCTGCCTAATGAAGAAATATGATAAATTATCGACTCTAGCCTTAACACCCCAAATCTCAAATAACCCTACAGAATAATTAAAATCCCCACCAAGGATTAATTTAGAGCTCATCAGACCCTCCACTTTAAACAAATTATACCAGAAACTTTCTCTATCCACATAAGGTCTGTACAAATTAAGACAGCAAATCGTCAGTTTAAGCTCAAAAGAATGCAGCGAAGCACACAGACTAGAGCCCACATCCCAAGCATTAACCAACTGAAATTGACGAATCCTCCATCCTAAAATTAACCCCCCAGATTTACCTTTAGCATCCACAGATAAAAACTTCCAGCCATTAATCATAGATTCCATCTCACTCACCAAAATATCACCACCACACATAGTTTCTTGCAGGAATAAAACATCTATAAAATGCTCATCAATCATCCTACATACCGCTAGTTTTTTGGGCCGTAAACTAGCCAACCCTCTACAATTAAGGAACATAACAATCATAAGTGTACACCCAAGGGGGTATGCACAGCCCTAAGTGCCCCATAATCAACCTTATCATCAGAAACCAAACCTGAATGAACACCAATAGGTTCTGTGCAAGAAATAAAATTCCCTTTAAGACCTCTATCTTTGTCACGTAAAAGCAGTTTAACCTTCACAATCTTAGCACAAGACTGCAGAAAATAACCATCGTATGATTTACCACTTCTGACAAGGGAAACAAACCCTAAATCCCCCAAAGGACAATCAATCCATCTTGTACGACTCGCATCCCCATCCCCTAAAATCTTTAAATTCTCAAGTAAAAAATTAGGGTTATCAGTCATTGAAAAACAAAGAGGTTTCAGCGAGTCCAATATTGGTGTTTGAATAGCATCCCCTGAAACAATTACACTACCCACCAATCCCTCCACCAAAACATCATCATTAACAAAAAAATCTTTTACCGTAGATAAAACCATAGTGCTCTTAACACACCAGAAAGATTTGGTCTTAGGAACAGAAGCAGATTTAAAAGATTTACTAAGGGACAAAGTACAATCAGGGATCAAATTGCCGTAAGCATGGCATCTGTTACAGTGAAAAGGAACACCCATATAATCTAATGGCTGGTTAAACTCATAACCCCCCTTCTTGATCAAAATATCCGCAGCTAATCCATTCCGTAGGTTAAGTAAGACCAGGACTTTACCCAAACAACAAATACCCGATTCAAGAAACGAAAGGTTTACCTCCAAAAATGTTCCTAACGTATTCCCAATCAACTTAAAGAAATCTACAGACCAAAACTCAAAAGGAAAGTTCGGAATTTTAACCCAAATAGGTAGTAAATCATACCTTTCAACTCTCGAATCAAATAACGACGACCATCTTTTCAACAACAAACCGGCATTATGCCATCTCCAAACACCAGCGAGAACTGATGCCGCGTCAACTTCAATGAGGAATTTGAAAGCAATCCATCCGCGGGGTAGTATGAAAACTTCGGGACAAAGACTAACATGATCTTTCCAAGTAACAGCTACCCAGTTCTTGACACCATCAGAATTGTATTTACAACCACCAAAACTCCCCACCAGAGTCATGGCATTCGTCAGAACGATGTCATTCAAACATACGTCCTCACCGACAACCATCATCACAAGTTTACCAACTTTCCTAATAATTTTCCTTAGCCACTTCGGGTGTTTATCTTTAACTAGAAATGCTTTATCCCTAACCAAATGCTGGTCAAAAGAGAAATCCTGTAGCCTCGGATCAATCTTGACCTGTTCACCCTTAACCGAAAGAAAATCCTCAACAGATAAACCCATAGATAAATCCTCAATAGGTAAACCCACACCAGGACCGACCTTCAATAAATCATCATTAGAGGAAACATAATGTTCAAAGCCCTTATCAACATTAAACCCATCACTCACCGGCAATGTAAAACCAGGATGCATGGAAGCACAGTCCATACTCTCACCCGCAGCACAAGGCATCCCGTCAACCTCCCTGGGTGGGAAAACATCAACACACAATGGCAGAACAGGGTCATCAACCCTCGTTTTCCCCCCAAGATGACTTAACTGCATCAAATTCCTTTGGCGGCATGCGAGCCAAGTGTTTAAACTCTTGGAGCGACATGATAGAAATCATGCAGGGCAGTAAAGACTAAAGAGATACGTGGCACCCCCAATCAGCGCCAGAGAAAATCCAATTCATGGACCGGATGAAATTACAATCTACAGATCACGTGCAGATCACATAAAATTGAAAAGTAATAAATTCTAACCTACCAAACTGACAAAAACCATCATGCCGAAGGAGTATGTTCTGTGATGTAACTGGTTTAGTGACGTAGATGTCTTAAGGGTTTCAAAACCCTTGATTATCGCTCCAAGAACCCTAGATTATTGCTCTTATGTGTGACATGTCTCTTAAGCGATAGGCGATGAATTGTCTTGGAAATTCATCTACAACTATAAAACCTTATATCTTTTATACTTGCTATATTATATATTGGTTGTAAAAATTGCTACTCTATATTGGTTGTGAAGTTTGATGTGTGAGAGTATAAAAGCCTCAATATGTCATGATCTTTATGCCCATAATTGTAATGACCTTCATATTAACATAATGGTTGAAATGTTTGATTGGATGCATAATTGATATGCTTTCTTGATTGGCTTTCATCTTCCTCCTATGTGTGTCTTATCTCTCATGGATGTGTGTGTTGAATAGTGAAATGACATGATCCTTATGCCAATAGTGTTGTGTGCACTTGTCTATAAATAATGAAGTGCGATAATCCTTACATCAAACGTATTAAATCCATACTATAAAACCCATTATCATTCATACATATATATATGATCACCTCTAACATACCCTCTCTATTATCATATGTATGTGATTATAAAATTCCCCATAGCTCTATTACTATTGTATGTACATTACTACTTTGTATTATATACTTTATACTTTGATCAAAACCAAGATATTATACTTTGATCAAGATGAAGATATTGGAAAAGTTTTTCCAACTATAAAATCCCAAATCTATATGGTTGTTGTAGTATTTATATTAATATTTTTTCCAAAAATACATGAGATATTAGAAATGTTTATATGATTATAAAATCAACAATCCTTTTCACTATCTTATCTACTTTATTATTTTACCCTAATAATATTATACATAAAACAATGCAACTATTGCAAATACTTCAAATCTCATTATATATATCCCCCACATATATTACATTTGTTAATGCACTTATGAGTACTAATTAATGGTCAATACTTTGTAATATGAGTGGGATAATTGAAAATCACATTAGGCATAGTTGAATTTTGTTCTTAAAAGTTTTAGATTAATTTAAATAGTCCAAAAATTTAAAAATATTATAGATTTCAGTTTTTAGATTTTTGTTATATTTAATTTCAACAATCCATGTTTTTAATTTTAATCATGATTTATCTTCAAAACAAAGGATTCATTTTGTCTTAAAGATAAACCATGATTAAAATTCTAAACATCCATTAAAATGACTACTGTGAAAACCTGGAAATCTACCTCTAAAACATTAACAAACTTTTTTTAAATATAAATGTACCTAACTCTTTTTAAATTCAAAACAAAGGATTCATTTTATCTTTAAGAAAAACCATGATTGACGTTCTAAACATCCATTAAAATGGCTATTGTGGAAACCTAGAAATCTAGCTTCTAAAACATTAAAAAACCTTTTTTTAATAAATATAAATACACCTAACTCTTTTTAAATTCAACGGTATTGACCCAAATCATTCAATGTTCTATAACTGGATTTAAAAAAATGGTTAAAAAAAAAACACCCTAATTAATTGAATGAGGCCATTAAACACCTCATTAAAATGAAACCTCGAACAAATTAGGAACCCTAAAAATTCAAAACTTTCATCGCATCAAACAAAATGGGAGCCGAATTCCGACATAGGTCTCGCTCAATACAAGAGATTTGAAGGCTCGTAAATATATGTATTATAACGTTAGAGTTTGACCACATGAGTATGAGCTATTAGCCACATGCAGTACAGAGTATGAAAGCAACCCCTCACCTGTTCCATTTGCAATCGCCGGCCACTGTCATGTCATTATCCGGTTTATCATGAATTCCAATGCACCCATGTTAAGTTTAAACCTGACTTTTGGAATTTATGGCAAGTAAATCATACTTGGGAGGAGGAGGATGATCAAGGTCATGGAATGTAGTGAGGGAGAAGAAGTCTGAGCGTGTGGGCTGAAAACCTTGACAGCCCAACAACCAAGCTTTAAGCTTATCCGGTCCTCTTCTCTGGCCTTGTTCTTCACCACCGTTACCATGACAATGGCACTAGAGGAACCACTAAATATCAACAACAACAACAACACTCCTCCCTCATTCTTTCCCATGGTAAGTCCTTA
Organism: Pseudotsuga menziesii; assembly: GCA_001517045.1. Classification (NCBI taxonomy): domain Eukaryota; kingdom Viridiplantae; phylum Streptophyta; class Pinopsida; order Pinales; family Pinaceae; genus Pseudotsuga; species Pseudotsuga menziesii. The sequence goes on from LPNX010485858.1 coordinate 106,950, forward strand.
TAAATCCTAAACCAGTGAAGCCAAGCCCTGAGCAGTATTTTATTCTTCTTCTTTTCTCCTGAATCTTCTTGTTCTTGTTTTTTTCCCAAGCCCTGAGCAGTATTTTATTCTTCTTCTTTTCTCCTGAATCTTCTTGTTCTTGTTTTTTTTCCACAGGAGCCAACTGCTGCCGGAACTGAAACCAACGGAGCGAAGTCTGAGGCCCCTGGAGCGCAAGGCGAAGGTGAGCCGAAGGGGGAACCTCAGAAAGAAGCGGAAGCAGAAAACGTGAAAGACGGAGCGCCGGCTGGGGAAGAAGGAGCAGAAGACGACGAGACGGGCGGAGGAGCTCCCGAAGAAAGTAACAGCGCCGGAGACGACGGCGACGAGGACGACGAAGAAGACGAAGAAGGCGGCGGCGAAGACGACGATCAAGAAGATCAAGAAGACGAAGATCAAGAGGACGGCGTGCCGGACGACGACGAGGACGATGAAGAAGACGAAGACGACGAAGAAGAGGACGACGATGAGGGCTCTGCTCAACCGCCGGCCTCCAAAAAGATTAAGAAATGAAAAAGAGTAATTTTACATGTTGTTGTTGCTTGTTATCAGTAGATTTCCACTGCATTTTACTAGGATCTCCATTATTGTCACGGCTCTGCCTCCGCTAACTCTTAGCTTTATCTGCTGTATGTAGAAGAGAAAAATAAAAAATAAAAACTTTTTTGAGACTATTTCTGTCCATTTTGGATACCCATTTTCGAATTCTACTTGGTTACACAGCAAAGTAAAATGTTGTGTTTCATGTCTGGAAATTATAGAGTTAACTGTTGTGTCTGTTTTCTAGAGAAAAAAAAATTACAGGGACTAAAATATCTGTTTGTTGTCTGTAAAATGTGGGTTTTTAGTTGGGATTGTCATATATCAGGAATAATTGTGTGATATTTTTAGCATAGAATAGCTCTGTGGCTTGGTCAGTTCATTGTCTTATAATCTCCACCAAAGATATAGACATTTTAACTCCATTTTATTGGAGTTCATCAATGTAGCTGGTGTGTTGTGTTGTGGGCCTGGTGTTCCACCATAAAACCTGATGTGACTAAACTCATTTTTATTTTTATTTTAGTAATTTTTTCTGTTACAAGTAAACACTTGCTACATACAGAAGCTTACAAGTCACCTCTTTGATAATTGATCTTTTCCAACAAACATCAGGAGTGGTCACCCCAAGAATTCTAAATAGAAGGCTCCATCTTTTCATATTTTCCAATAACGACCAGAAGTGGTCGCTCTGATAATTCTAAATGGAAAGGAAATCCATCTTAGGCTCCATCTTTTCATTTTCTGCTTTTGTTTGTTTCAATGGGCATGTCCCAACTTGATATTTTTATCAAACCCTGGAAGTTATGTGACAATCCTTTTTCTGAGTTATTGCAAGTTTATACATTTTTTTCTGAGTTATTGCAAGTTTTATACATTTATGGGAAATGTTTTTAAGAAACTTTTTTTAACATAAAACTTGTTATAAATGTTAAAAGTGAAATGTTTTTTTCTTTTATGTTATAAAGTTTTAAGTAAAAACTTGTTAGTGATGTTATATATTCATATTGGTTTCAAATAAAAACTTGTTACATTGATAGATGTTTATATTTTAGAATTTGGGATGAACTTTTTCCTGGATTGATTAAAAAAGGATGAAATAATTATACTGCCTATATTAATTTTATAGGTGTTGTTCCAAATTCAAATAAACAATTATTTTAAAAAAAATGAAAAATAACTGGTAACCCATACATACATGGTAAGGATGCATGGATAAATGGTAGCAGATGCTTAAATGGTAGCTGATGCATGGATAAATGGTAGAGGATGTAGAACAAGTAACAGTGATTAATTTTATGGAAGTTGTTCCATATTCCAAATAAACAATTATAAAAAAAATATGAAAAAAAAAATGAAAAATAACTAAGAATTGATGCATGCATAACTGGTAGCTAATGCATGGATAACAACTACTCATGTAGAACAAGTCACAGATACCTTCTTCATGGCACTTAACCTTGGTCTATCCATGGTCATTGGCCAGGATTTAAATGGCTATGCTAATTATTTGAATGTTCAAGATAATATTTCCCAGAGATAGGTAAAACTAGTCATCAAAATACTAGGTTTCCAGGTCAAGGACTAATTTTCTGAAAATCATAAGAGCAAAATGTCTAGTTTGCTCGTTAACTTTGTGTGGATGAAAGTTTTGTGGGTGTTTGTGTGGATGAAAGTTTTGTGGTCATGTTTAGATGAAAATTAAGGTAAGTTAATATATTTCTGGGAATTGCTTTTAAAAAGCATTCTCATATGTCTAGTTTGCTCGTTAACTTTGTGTGGATGAAAGTTTTGTGGGTGTTTGTGTGGATGAAAGTTTTGTGGTCATGTTTAGATGAAAATTAAGGTAAGTTAATATATTTCTGGGAATTGCTTTTAAAAAGCATTCTCATAGATAGTAAACTTGTCTGGAACATTAAAGTGACATGTTATTGGGTGGAATAATATATTTATAAAGTTTTTAGTTAAAAAACTTGTTACTTCAATGTTTTAAGTTTTAAGTTTTAACCAATAAAGATTTATTAAACTTATTATCAAAACATTAAATTTAGAGTACCATCAAAATACCAGTTTTACAGCTAGAATGATTTTCTGAAAATTATAAGAGCAGAATGCAGTGTTTTGCAAAATGTCATATTTATGGGTTTGTGTGGATGAAACTTTTGTGGTCCTGTTTCATGGGTTTTGTGAATGAGAACTAAGACAAACTTACATATTAAATCTATAGCATCATCAAAATATTAGATTTACAGTTCAAGGATTAATTTTCTGAAAATTATAAGAGCAGAATGCAGGGTTGAGCAAAATGCCATGTTTGTTGGTTTGTGTTGATAAAAGTTTTGTGGTAGTGTTTGGTGTTTTGTGTTAATGTAAGTTAAGACAAACTTATATATTAAATTTATAGCACCATGAAAATACTAGTTTTACAGATTAAGGACTAATTTTTTGAAAATTATAAAAAGCAGAATGCAGTATTGAGCAAAAGGCACTCCTTATTTACTGGACAGGCTCCCCTCCCGAGGAAAAGTCTGTCCAATATATAAGGCTCTCCTTTAGCAAAATGCTATATTTATTAGTTTTTGTTTTAAAAATGTTTATAAAAAATATTCTGACAACTCATAGAATTGTTCAGCGTATTGAAGTGACATGTTAGTAAAGAAAACTATATAAATTATATAAAACTTATTATCGAAACATTAAATCCAATTCTCAAAATAATTTGTCATGTTTAGCAATAGCAAAAATGTCTTGTTTGTTGGTTTGTGTAGATGCAAGTTGTGTGGTGGTGATTTCTTGTCAAGATTGAATTTTCTGTAAACGTGTTTTGCGAAGAGATATTTTAGTTATATACACTGTTTTTCAAACAACTGTTAAATATTATTATTAAATGAATAGAGTCAGACATGTGGGCTTGGGGGACCTGGGTGTTAATGATGTGAAGGACCACCGCACTGCATTGGATTCCTCTTCTGGCCTGTCATTTTCGCTGCCTCGGGATGATAAGAATATTCGGCATATTCTGTTTGTTTATTTTAATGATCGTTCGTAGACTTTGGCATATATCTTTTATTATCAGTGTAATTTAATAATGGTTCGAATCAAATCATCCCCACAAATAACATCCATTATCACAATCAATAATGATACGTAAATAGCTGACACAGGCTGCTAATCCAGTAACGAACAGTCTTGGTAGCAAACAGTCACTTTTCATTTTATTTATTTTTTATTTTTAAAATTTTATTTTTAATTTGGTGAGATTTTTAAAATTGGGTTGAACTTGTGTTATGAAATTGATTTAATGAAATAAAATGGGTGTAAAGAGATTTATCTAAGTCATTAGATTTTGCAAAATTATAAATTTTATTATTAAAATCATAATTTTGTTCGGTGGATTCTATCTCATTCAAGAAAGGTAGTTGTTTGTTATTAAATTAGATTAGACTTTTAGTCTTCTCATGCTTTAAATATAAATAAGTTTTTGTTTTTAAAAGACCATATTTAATAACATTAGTTTTTATTTTTAAAAGACCATATTTAAAAACATTGATATGTCATGTGGAGCTCATTCTATACCTTAGGCACTATTTTGTTAAGATGCCGTTGTAGTAAAAATCTCCAGAGGTGCAAACCTCTTCTGAGGTATTACACTCAAGGAAGTTAAAGTAACATTAACTTTACTTTGAATCAATAAAAGCACACAAATGTATATAATACCCCACTTGACGTTTCATAAAAGATGGGATTTTTCTTATTGAGAATAAATTTATATTAAGATTTTTTTATTTTTTTGAAATTGTTAATTATGAATTTTGAATGAGATATTTGTGGAGAGAAGAAAAAGCATAAATGATAGTCCACCTCAAAATTCTATGATATAATATCCATATACACATAAGAGTTTTGTTTTGACAGAACTAGTAATTTTAACCTATATGTGAAAACCTTGTATAGTTTATGTTATTTTAACTATGCTACTATATTTACATGGTTAACATACTTTTAAGATTTTTTTTACATAATTATTAAAAAATTATATCATTATTTTAAAAAAATTATGAAAATTATATACATATACACATAAGAGTTTGTTTTGACAGAATTAGTAATTTCAACAGATATGTGAAAACCTTTTATAGTTTATGTTAATTTGACTATGCTACCATATTTGCATGGTTAACATATTGGTACTCTAAAAATTTTAAGATTTTTTTTACATAATTATTAAAAAATTATATCATTATTTTGAAAAAATTATGAGAAATGTAGACGTTTCATAAAAGATGGGATTTTTCTTATTGAGAATAAATTTATATTAGATTGTCAAATAGCTTTCATCATCATCATCATTAAAAAATGAATATCAGGATTCAGCATCACAATCCTGCATACTAGAGCTTGCGTTTGGAGTTCCTCCGTGGAGTGGATCGGACCGGACCAATTCGAGGTCATTGCTAGGGATTTGAGGAAATTATGGTATGTGATTTTATCAACTGAGGATGTCCAGAAACAAAACTCGATATATTTTAGTTTGTCGTAGGTGGGAAAATTTGTTCACTGTAGAGATTGATAAATTTCTTCAAATAAAACAGTGCTGGACTCAAAACTGAAATCTATAAAAAAGGATAAAACATTGCTGGACTGAAATCTATATGGGTTATGACAGAACTTCCATAGTTTACCTTAGATAAATCAAAAGTGTTAGAAAATGAAGTAGGGTATGTAGGTAACGAATGCAGCTTCTTACAGGTTTCATTCTTTTAAGCGGTTTCAATTTTCTAAATTTTTTCGTTTCCTATGTGAAATCCAGTTGTTAAGATCGAGCAGGTAGCCTCTGAGTTTTAATGTCTTTCTGAATCAATATGAGGTTTTCACAACCTCCATTTGTGTGGATTTTCACGTGATTCCTGTAAAATTTGCTTTCATGATTGTATCAGTAGTGGAATTTCCCGTGTTTTCTGTTAGATTTTTGTTTGTTGATTATCGCATTTCATTATATAGTGATTTGCCTGGTTTAATATTTCTATGATGTTTGGCTGGTTTAATATTTCTATGATGTTTGGATCCGAGAAGGAGCTTTTTTATGTCTTTGTGTCTAACTTAATTTATATATTGTAAGTCAACAATATATATAGTCGACATAACGTTACGTAACATCTCCCTCGTAATCAACAATAATATTTATAGCCGACATAACGTTACATAACATTACAAGATCTCCCCCATACTGGGCTGTAGAGCACCTCTTGGCGCAATGATGATGCCTCAAGATGTTGACGTTATTGCTTAAATTGCATGCAACTTTAGCCTTGGATAAATGATATTTATAAGCATCCATAAATAATATTTATAACCTTATTAATAATTTCCTTCCACATTATTACTACTCTAAATTGTGTGGTAACATCCTAATTGGAGGTATGTTGTAAATAATGTCACGTGACAAGACAATTGTAAAATAGGGATGGTTAATCACACATTTCCTACATCAAAAGCTTTGCCACTCTAGAAGCTAACTTTGGGGTGTAAGTCCTCTTGTTGAATTGATAGCATCCTTCTTCACTTTCTCCATCTGTTTTTTACACTCTCTTGTACTAATATGGGATGAAGCCCTCAATCAAGGAGTAACATGGCTTTGGGGTGCAAGTCCTCAATATTTGATGTGATAAAATCTTCCCTATCTTTGGCTTGTAGGGAGTTTCACTCACTCTCTTGTAATAACATGGGCTCACCATGGGCTTGCCTTTAGGGTGCAAGTCATCTAACATCCTATCTCACTCGTGTACCCTTTAAGTAGGAGACTAACATGGATTTGGGGTGCAAGCCCTTAGCATCGTCCCTCACTTTCATAATAACATGTCTTTGGGGTGCAAGCCCCTAGAATTCTCCCTCATTTTCATACTAAGATGGATTTTGGGTGCGAAGCCTCGGGTTTATGTGAAAACATCCTCCCTAGATTTGGGTTTTAGGGGGCCTTCATCATTGGGTGTAAGCCCCCCTAGAATGAAGTATAGCTTGAGGGTGTGTACCGCCCCAATCCTAACACCCCAACCAATGGTCGATAGAGATGGCCTTTCAAGGCCTATAACAAAATATTGATTATTGTAGCAAATTACTTACTCTTGACTTAACTATCCTCCCTCACTCATGTACTAGCGTGGTTGTAAGCCCTTGTGTTGGTGGGATAAATCCTCCCAAGATTTAGAGTGTACAGAGCCCTCACTCATCAAGCACCATGGAACAATGTACCCCTTGAGGGTTTGTAACGCCCCAACCCCTTAAGTACCCCTAAAGGATATGTAACACTCCCAACATCCCAACCAACTAGCATACATGACCTTTCAAAGCCTAGAATGAAACACCAACCACTATAATGAAGTCTTTACCCCTAACTAGTTGATACATCATCATTAACTAAGGGTTGATAAGGAGATGGGCGTGATTGACTTAAAAGACATCATGCTTGCATTATATGGAATTGGGGTAAGTCTCCTCCCTCACTCCAGTCCTACATAAATTTCCTTGGGGTGCAAGTCCCCTCCCTCACTCTAGTACTAGCATGGATTTTAGTGAGATGCAACCCTTTTGTTTGGTGCCTCACTCACTTCAATCATACCGTCATCATCACTTCAACATCATACCTTGTGGACCATCCATGGCTTGTGGTCAGCATATGTGTTAGGATTTTGTTCCACATTAATACTTTCATTTCTTGTCCCTTAAGGTGGGGTGCTAGGGAAAGGAATAGTGGCAATGACCACTTGGAACGAGGATAAGAGGACAATGGTTAATGGGATCATAACATTGAGGAATTAATGGATTTTATTGGGAACTCTATCGCTAATGATAATCTCCACTTGTTACAATGGATTATATTAACGAGTACCTTGGTCACCTTGGTAATCAGATAAACCCATGCAAACAATGCTCCCATAAACACCATTACTTGTCGTGATGAGAAGCAGAAGAGAGTATGGGAATCATTTTTTTTCTCATAAGTTGGCAGAGAAGGAATATAACATTGGAGGTCTTGGTGATTGTCAATGTTCATTTGGAACTTTGGTGGTGCAAGTGCTTTACAAGTGATGAGGCAAGGTCTCCTACCAATGCCACATATTACTGTAAATTGCAATTGCATAAGAGAAAATTTGGGATCTAAAATGGGCCTCAGAAGAAAAAAGGCCAACCATAATTTCTTGATGAGTTGGAATTCAAGAACTAATAGAATTTCAAGAAAAAATTCCATCCATAATGGTTGACTTAGCATATTTGTCATAAAAAAACTACTTTTTTCTTCGTATTTTCAACACATCTCCTTGTGGTTTTACTCAAATTTCAAGCAAGAGTACTCGTTGGATGCAGAATTTAATTCATTTATGTAACATTTTTTTTAATGTATTTCTTGTTTTTCATGGGATGGGGTCCATCAAAAGTATGCAATGTGAGTACTCTAATTCCACATCCAACGAGTGCTCCCACTCGAAATTTGAGTAAAATCACAGAGAGATATGTTAAAAATACGAAGAAAAAAAAATAGTTTTTTTTCTCTCTTCCTTCAAAATTCATAAATATTATTTTATTATTCTCCTTAGGAGACCCATTTTAGACCCCAAATTTGCTCTAATGGTCTTATGAAGTTGCGTATATGGGGAAGAGCATAAAAATCAAGGATAAGTGTACGGAACTCGCAATGGTAATGCTAGGAGGTAGAGGTAGAAGGTTTCTATACAAAAGGCCATTATTTCCAAAATGGATTATTATATTTTGATTATTATTATTATAATCATGGATTATTATATTTTAATAATCATAAGAAATAAAATATGATTATTATTATAAAATAATATATTACATAAATAACTTGGTGATCAATTTATTATTTTGATTCGAAAATGGATTTGAACAAAAACAATGGTTGTAAGTTTTAATATGTAAAAATAATTTGGCAAGGTATAAGTTTGGGAAAAGACAATGCAATTATACTGTAAAATAAGATGAAAAAAATGTGCATTTAATTAAATTGAATGAAAAAATAAATTAGAAGAAAAAAAGAGAGAGAAGGGAATGGGAAATGAAAATCATGGTTATTGGCCCTTCCATTAACCCCACCTCTCATATATCTCATTGTTTATCACTCTCTAGGGGTCTTTAGTCATAAAGAGGAGAAGATACACAAAGAGCCATGAGTTGTAGTGAAGCCACATTGTCATCCACACATTCTCGAAATAGAAGATTGATAAACTATTGATTGTTGGTTTTCCCATTTGGGTTTCCAGGTTAAAATATTGTGTCCATTATGTTCTTGGTTGATTACTCCATTTTTAGTTACTCCAACTGATTTTAATGGAAGCTCCTTTTTGTTATTAATTATTGTTAGTGAATGGTAACAGTGTGAATGAGGGAATTATGAAAACAAAATTGTATATTTATTGCATTGTTGGTTATTCTTTTGCAATGGAGATCCCAACAACTCCTTTCTTCACACTGTCTAATGTTACTCCAAGCCCAAAAATATACGCCCAAGATCTCAGAGTTGTTGCAGAAGTTTCCAAAATCATTTGCATGAATGTTGGGAGAATTTCCCTCGCTGGTGTGCTTTAACTATAATTGGATGTTTTCCTCTTTCCTAGGCGGTTTCTTCCTGTTTGGGGCATTCTCTTCATTGCTTGGGATTTTGTGTACTTTGTTGGACAAATTCTATCATAGTGGGGCAAATTTAGAATTGCCTGGGGGATTTTAATCTTTGTTGGGTGAATCTAGAAGTGCATGGGGCATTTTTTATCATAGCTAGGAGAATTTAGAAGTCCTTAGGGTGTTTCTATCATAGATGGGTGAATTTAGAAGTGCCTGGGGAATTTGTATCATTGTTGGGCGAATCTAGAAGTTCATAGGATGTTTTTTATCATTGTTCGGTGAATTCCATTTTCCTAAGAACATCTTCCTCTTTGGTTGAGTGTTGTACTTGTTTGTTCGGATGCCTTATTTGCATGGCCGGCATTATAATTATTTGGTTAGTTGGTTAGCACACCATAGCAATGGGTGATTGATTTCTAGCCACATCATCTTTTGTTGCATTGTGTTATTTGTTGAACATTGGGAAAAGGTTGTGCATTTCCACTAATCACCTACTTTATGTTCACCTCACTTCCCAAGTGCAAACAACATATATATGATGTGAAAAGTATTGTGTAGGAAGATTGAGCTAGCAAGGGAATAATACATCTAACATATTAGAGTTATTATTGTTGGAGCATGCATATGTATATAGAGGAAAGCTTGTATGGAAGTTTCGACTGGACATTTGAAAAGAGAAGATTGTTGATTTGAATTTGCATAAATAGATTTATTAATCAATATTTGTGTCGGGCTTGAATTTTTAGTATTGACAGATTTGTATTGGGTTGGAAATACAAACAAAGACTTGTTTACTTATTTTTCTCTAGCATCATAAACAAAGAAACCAAGTCTTGAACCCAACAAAGAAACATAGCTCATTCATGTTCATCGACAAATAGTTGCAAAGAAGCAAATCCATTCAAATTATATTACAAAGAATAGAGAACAAATTTTATTTTGTATAGCATCTATGTTGGGGTAGTGGGTGAACTATAAGTCCCTCGATTATGTATCACATGGTATCAGGTCAGCTGTATCCTTGACCATGACATGATTGTCAGTATTTGAATAAGAAAGGAGACATCAACATGGGAAAATCCTTCAAGAGAGAGAATCTAGAAGAGCTGTGAGAATTCAAGAGGTAGATCCAAGAGGAAAGTAGGTATTGGAGGTAAAGATCAAATGAATTGGAAAAATAACTTTCCACATGCCAAAACTTTGAAGAGAACATTATAGTCCTTAACATGGGTATGGAAAATAAGGAGAGGATAGAGGACTTGAAGGCTACCAATTCTTGGCTTCCAAAAGAAAATGAACGCTTGAAGTAGCAGGTCCAAATGTTCAACAAAAGGATGGCAGAGATGAAGAAGCAACTTGATACATCTTCCAAATTGTTTCCATTGTTGAAGAAGAATTTTTAAGAACACCAAGACACCCTCATTGTAGCCATTACAAATTGGTATAAGCATAGTGTGCAACTTCTACAACTTGGTGATAAAGTCATTTACGTGGATAGATGGAAAGAATATAGGATTACTTAGATGATGGAATAGGAGCAAAAATAATTGGAAGAGAAGGAGGAATCCTTGTAAAATATATAAGCAGTTGTTAAAGGGAACCATGAAGCAAATTCACCTTCCATTACCACTATTGAATCAAACACAATGACTGACACCATTAAGGTAAGTTCAACTTTTTATGCATGGGCCTCATGAACGTGTTGGTGAATTTGAAAAGCATACAAGAGTTATTGGTTCGAAATTGTTAAGGCAAATAGGCTATGATGGATAAGGGATAGGAAAGCAAAGGAAAGCATCGTCATCAATATTATATCTAAACCAAGGGCCAAGTATGAAGGCCTAGGTTTTTATGACAAAATTGGCTTGCTCATTAGGAGGAAGTGCGTCAATAAGTGAATGTAGCATCCCACAACCTCCCCAACCTTCTTGTGACATATTGAAAAATAGAAATGATGAGAAGAGCTTCAAGACTCGTACTCCTCCAACATTTAGAAGAAGTGGAAAACCAACCAGCCATAGAACAAATAAGAATACCAAGAGGTATACATCAGGCAAGGCATCCACGATTTTTCATCGTTGTAAGAAGAAAGGCCATAGAGTTGCTAATTGTTGGTATTCAGAAGCATGTTCATTCTGCATAAAGAAAGTTCGTTGAATTCTTGTTGGAAGAAGCAAGCCACTTGCAACAATCCGTATTCCTTTAAGAGGAAGGATGGAAAGACGAATTCTCCAAACCATCAACAAACTAAGGAGAAAATGGAAAAGGAAAGCAAGCCAAGTATTCCAACTAAGTTCAAGAACTTTTTCCACCGTAGTAAGCTGAGTAGACATGGGGACGCGAGGTGTTGGATAATTCGTCTGGAGCTTCACCCCAAAAACTACACAGTGAAGAGAATTATAATGTGGAGAGTAAAGAATGAGGGAGGTGAAGAGTTTATTGCATCTCTAGTCTAAGGATAAATAGTTTTCCAAGGTGCTAAATTAGTAATGGAGGTTTGCATCACAATCAATGAGGAAAGAAAAATGATGCAGAAATCAAGAACAAGCCCATTTCATTTATTGTTGACTTCCATCTTGTAAAATAATATTAATTTATTGGGGATGTTTTAAAGTTTGGTGCATGCATGTCAATGACCTTGGGGGCTCCTTGGAACTCCATCATAGTGGATGAAGTGGCCATTTCTCATTACGTTTGGTTGTTTTTGTGAGTCGTTGAATACATTCTTGAGAACGGTGTGGAGCAACAACTACGATAATGGTGGAAAATGGTTTGTTTGGAATTGATTGTTTCTTATTGAATTATGGGTAATGCTACCACCATAGATTGATGATGTTGTCACCTACAACCATACATGTGTAGGTGTTAGCACATGAAGAATTCCATACATGTGGTTATGATTTCACTCCAAGGAGGTCATACATTCAATGTTGTTGTAGAGACAAAGTGTTGATACATCTACAAATAAGAGGGAATTTCTTCCATTGAGAAGTAATTCATCCTAACAAGAGAGAGTTACTACCATGATAAGAAGCAAATGATTATAGCAGTGAAGAGCTCTTTTCCTTGACAACCCAAGGAGTAGAAAGTGTCCACAAATTTGTATTGGCACGAGAGGTCAGCTTCACCAATAAAGAAAGTGGAAGTTCAGTGAAAGTGGAAAACAAAAGAAGATCACATGCTAGGTTGATATCTAACTCATTGAAAATTGGTTAAAGGATGACTAGCCTGCATAGAATTGTTTCCATCCAAGGGATCAATGGATCCTAGTTGAAGAAGTCATCACACACATCCTATTGTGATGGAATATGCTCAATGGTATATCAATATTGAATAAGTGATGTATACATTTAATAGTGAACCAAAGAAGACCATAATTTGACTCGGCTTCATTGACTACCAAGATGGTGTTAGATTTTACCATTTAAGCAATATGATCTAGGATCTTATATGAGAAAATAACATGCACAGTAATAATCACAAGAGACAAGAGACACAAAGATTTTTCCTTGGGGAAACCATAAAGGAGAAAACCCCACAAATTCCTCAAAGATATAATGAGCACCAATAGCAAAAGTAAAACCCAAAGACACAAAGATGATCTCCGACAGTTGTTCTCTCTCTCACTTGTGCGAGCTCCTCTTCTCTCACTCATGCGCTACAGTTGAGTGAGTGTGTGTGTTAAATAGAGAGTCTCACTCTCTATTTCTACAAGTTTTCCAATTGACAATTACTTACCAGGGCCGACCTCACTAGGAGAGTCTAATAACCCTAGTACCCCTCAACTATGGGGACTATTGCCCCAGCTTACAAAGGAGGGTTAACCTCTATGACTTTACATGACTTTATTATATTAATGATTCTCCTGATAGGAACATCAGGGTACAATGAAATACAATATAAGATATACAAGTGAATACATTCCAAAGTTACAAATACATCAACACTCCCTCTTAGCTAGGAAGGTATTCTCTTAACACAGTTCATCAGCACAATTCTTCATCACAAGATCATCATCAAAGCTGGATCATCATCAAACTGGATCATCATCATCATCATCATCACTGCTCCTGCTATCTTGAGCAAATGGTGCCATCTCTCAGTTCTACTCGTCATATGAAGTTCTACAGAGCCATCACTTTTTCATGATGGCTGTAGGCCTATCCTTCATGTAGGTCTTCATCTTCTTCAGCACTTATATCTAACCATGGGAGGAACCAATCCTCTCCCCACCATGTCAGAAAGGCTCTTCTCTTATATATGACCATGGGAGGAACACATCCCGCAACCATGTCAGAAAGGCTCTACACTTACATCTAACCATGGGAGGAACACATCCCGCAACCATGTCAGAAAGGCTCTACACCTACATCTGACCATGGGAGGAACACATCCCAAAACCATGTTAGAAAGGATCTGCACTTACATCTGACCATGGGAGGAACACATCCTGCAACCATGTCAGAAAGGCTCTGCACTTACATTTGACCATGGGAGGAACACACCCCGCAACCATGTCAGAAGGGATCTGCACTTACATTTGACCATGGGGGGAACACGTCTCGCAACCATGTCAAAAGGGCTCTGGACTTACATATGACCATGGGGGTAACACATCCTACAACCATGCCAAAAGGGCTCTGCACTTACATCTAACCATGGGGGGAACACATCCCACAACCATGTCAGAAAGGATCTGCACTTACATCTAACCATGGGAGGAACACATCCCACAACCAGTCAGAAAGGATCTGCACTTACATCTGGCTATGGGAGGAACACATCCTGCAACCATGTCAGAAAGGCTCTTCACTTACATTTGACCATGGGAGGAACACATCCCGCAACCATGTCAGAAAGTACATGCACTTACATCTGACCATGGGAGGAACACATCCTGCAACCATGTCAGAAAGGCTCTGCACCTACATCTGACCATGGGAGGAACACATCCGATAACCATGTCAGAAAGGCTCTACACTTAAATCTTACCATGGGAGTGTTATCAACCCTAATAGCACTTCTCCGTCTAAGTGTCGACATTCCTTATGTTGGTACACAAAAGGACATATTAGGATTGAAGTTTGCCAAAACACTATAGATGGGCATGACTTGGGTTGCATTTACCCTTAAACCAGCTTGCTATGTAATTTTTCTAAGTGTTGAGTTGCGTACGCGACTATTTCCATTGCAACTCGCGTACTGTACGTGACTATCTACATTGCAACCCGCGTACATTAGCGTACCCGGGTTTCCTTTGAGCAACTCGCGTGTCATACGCGGGTTGCCTATATCAATAGTTGCGTACACTTCAGTTCGACCTTAAAAAATATAAAATGCAATTAATTGAGATTATTTGGGCCCTAATCATTAACTATCCCAACTATTTCAACCACCCCAACCTTCGAAATCACTCTATTTTCCAAAGTATAAATAGAGGCATTGGGGTGGGAATTAAGGAATGAAGATTGGAGAGCAAATTTATGCTAGTGGTATATCTTCAGAAGTCTTGGAGCAGCAGAACTCAGAGTCCTTTGGTTGCATAGGATTCCTTGTCTCAGAAGCTGGGTTGTACTCTTATCTCATTCACCGATTGTTAATAAAGAGAATTCTTCTTCCAACATTGTGTTGAGTCTATTTCATGTATTGTGGTTAGTGAATATATTTGATTATGGATTTGATATATTGTTTATCTAACCCCTTATATATACATGCATGAGATATTGCTTGAAGAATTTGCTCTTTACATGTGAAAGAGGTGCATCCCTGGAAGCTTTGGAGAGAAGAGGAGCGGGAGAAGATCAAGCTTGGATCAATCGTCGGTAATCGGGTAAGTCAAGACTTTCTTCCTATTCCCTTTCTATTCTCTGGTAAAGCTGATTGTCTGCAAGGTTAGTATTAAGTTGGTAACCCCAGACCCTAGGTTACAAGGGTGCTTAATCCTAAACAACAGAACTGGCGACTCCGCAGAGAAGTCCAGCCTATTGTGGGTTAGTCCTGTAGATAATTGCCTAGTCTTTGCTCTGATTTAGTGTATCGTTTTATATCTTGGTGTTGAGGCCTAGAAATTCATAGGCAACTGTAGCTAGGGTTTTCACCCTAGCTTGTGCTGATGAGTACCTACTAAGGAATCTGGAATCCTTAGTAGCAGTTCAATGATGTATATGAATTAAACAAAGATAAACTGAAACAACGACTAATCTAAATACGTTCTTGAAGCTAAAGCAATAAAAAGTAAATAACATGAAACAGAAACAGTAAATAAATGAATAATGTTTTTTATTGATATTACCTCCAATGAGGAGGTTGATGGAGTCCGTTGCGCTGGTCCGATGTCGGTGGCTTCGAGCTCCATGCTGCTTCTTTTCCTTCTCCGGTGGTGGAAATGGGCCAAAAAGAGTTCTCAATGGTGAAAGTAGCTTGATGGTAAGCTAGGGTTTCGAGAATAATTTCGGCAGAGGCAGGATGCTTATGATAATGGATGTTGAATGAGGGGTCTCCACCACTTATTTATAGTTTTTTAGTGGTGGAGTGCTGGCCCATGGTTTTGGAAACCATATGGTTTAGGGCAGCTTGTTTAGGGTTTTTTTTTCCTTTTCCTCATTATTTTATATTTTTTCTTCCCTTTTGGGGATTTTTGCTATTTTTAGAGGAATTTTGGATATTTTTGGAGGAAAAAGGGGTTTTTTGGCCNTCCTTTTCCTCATTATTTTATATTTTTTCTTCCCTTTTGGGGATTTTTGCTATTTTTAGAGGAATTTTGGATATTTTTGGAGGAAAAAGGGGTTTTTTGGCCTTTTGGGGGCATTTTAGGCCTTTTGGGGGCTTTTTAGATGGTTTTATGGCCTTTTGGAGGCTTTTTAGTGGGATTTTCAGGGAAATATGGTAGGCAAATGGACAAATGAGCCATATAGTGGGGTAGATGAGGTAGTTAACCATTTTTGNAGGCCCTTTGGAGGCTTTTTAGATGGTTTTATGGCCTTTTGGAGGCTTTTTAGTGGGATTTTCAGGGAAATATGGTAGGCAAATGGACAAATGAACCATATAGTGGGGTAGATGAGGTAGTTAACCATTTTTGGGTGTTAACAGATTGCCCCCTGATGTGTGAGGGTAGGAGCTCATCGTATGGCCGATGGACATCATGAGTCATATTTGGTTTGTGTTGGGGTGTGGAGAAGAGAAGGAAGCAACTAAAGTCCGGGACACCGATCTCGAACCACCTGTAAGGACTGAAAAGTACATAACCTCAATAATGGATGAGGGATCATCTGATAATATGGACGAGACGGGCATTCCCATGCTCGTATCAGAATATAACATAGCAATATAAATGGTCCTCAAATACTGAATGAGAAAAAATCTCAATATATGGACGAGGCGGGCATTCCCATGCTCGTATCAAGATACATAAAAATAACTGTGAGGCCCAAAATGAAGGACCTGTAGTAGATAATCACTGTGCATATCATGAGGGTCCAGAAGGGACACAAATCTGGATCATACTGCTGAGCTGACCATGTCTGAGCTGAAAAAACTGATACACTGGAATGGCAGCCGTGCTACTGAATGTGGTTTTGAAGGAACTGATGCGCTGCTGGATCAGAGTGACAACGGTCATACGTGCAATGGTACACTGAGCTGGAACTGAACTGGGTACTCGAGGAAGCATAGAACTGAATGGCTTCCGAATACAATCGCCAACGCAGCCCGGACATCCACGGGAACATATAACTGGGCGTTCCGAAGTGACTCACCAATGTGCTAGAGTCGGGGGGAAATCCGGGGTCTTCGACACAGAATGGAAAGGATATATATCCTGCGTGATTCTCAACGATGCGAATAAGGTACTGAAGTCGAGCAGGTGAGAAACAACCATTCGGAGAGGCGATGATGATTCCTTTCAAAATGGTCCGTAGGCACTCACCACAGATGGTGATGGGTCCAAGACGCAGGGACCTCTGGGTCTATCCTCTGGAATAGAGGGGTTGTCGTCGACAGAGGGAGACCTGCAACTATCAAGGCAATGATGTGTCCTTGACAGGAGCGCGAGGTGCAAAACCGAAATGTGATAGTACTGATGGCAGGGGTGATAAACTGGGGGTATAACTGGGCAAGTAGAGTAGGTGGACTCAAACTTCCTTTGTTCAGAGTATGATGGCGGGGATGATCGGGCAGCATATGAAACTGACTGGTGGTAAAGGGACCATATCGGTATAGCATCTGAGGGTGAATGGGCTGAGGGAGACTCAAGCTGTGGTAAAATGGTAGGAGACTGCAGAATACTCTGAACAAAGGCGACCTGATTGGGGGTGCTGCCGAGATGATCGATCAGAGCGCCAAAAGGCGCGGGGGGAGTGCTTCATGGGTTAGGGAACTTGAAGAAGTGTGGATATAAAATGGTACTGTCCGGTGGATTTTACGAGCCCAGGACAGTTCATGCTCGTGGTTGCCTTCAATTTTAAGGAGTCTGAAAGCAAATAAGAAGACTCTGAAAGGATGGAATGTTACTGTCATGTGGATTTGCGAGCCCATGACAGTTCATGCTCGTGGTTGCTTTCAATTTTAAGGAGTCTGAAAGCAAATAAGAAGACTCTGATGAAATGAAATGGCACTGTCATG
>LPNX010485885.1:0-77012 GCA_001517045.1 Pseudotsuga menziesii
TTCTTCCTTGCCTTTACTACCGAGACCTCTGTAGTTCCAGGAAATTACCTTCATTACTTACTTTTGGCGTTTGCGGGCGTCCCTTTTGAGGCATGCCCGTGTTGGCGGGTGTTTCTAGGATTTTTCAGCAGTTTGTCCAAGGTTTGCTGGGACCCTTCCAGCTTGTCCTTGTAGGTTGCTCGCTCTCTTTCTTCTTTTCTAGTCTTCCTCCCTTTTGTTTTATGCATTCTTGGAGTTATAATTTCGATTTCCCCTTCTTCTTCCTCTTCTTCCTCCGAGTCCGGATCTTCCTCCGATTTCCCGTGGCTTTCCCCTTCTTTAGTTTCAGCTGTATATTCCTCGTTATCTCTCCCTTGATCCGAAATGACTATTTCCAACTCTTTAGTTTTCTCCATGCTAGCTCTATCTTCTATTTCAACAGATTCCTCCCTTGGTTCCGCTGATTCTTTAGGCCTTGAGGCCTCTTGGGATTTTTCAGGTGGATTAGCTCCACTTCCCTCACCTTTCTTGGTGCCTCCTCCTGCTTGTGTTCTTGGTCTGGTCCTATTCACCCTGTGCCATCCTTCCCCCTTCTCTTATTGGTTTTCCGGAGATTTGGGGCAGTTTCGGAGGAAGTGCCCGTACTCATGGCATCCTCTGCATTTGAAGGGGAGTTGGTCGTAGTCCAATTTTTGGATATGTGACCAGTTCCCCACCGTGAGATTTATTACTTCTGGCAACCCAGCTTCAAGATAGACCTCCACGCAGAGGCGGGCGCATGCATATTGATCCTTTGGGCTGGCCATATCGATATATTTCCCCAGGGCGTTCCCGATAGTCTGTAGAGATTTAGGGTTCCAGCAGTGCATAGGGAGGTTGGGCAGTCTGACCCAGACTGGGACAGCTTTTGGAATGTCAGCTTCAGGGTCAAAATCCGGTGTCCAGCCGTTGAGGTACAGGCCTTGCGGCCCCATGAAGTAGGGCCCATTTCTGAAGATTAGGTCTTTGTCATCTTTGGATTCGAAATCAAAGAGGAAGTATCCCCTGCCTACGGAGTAAGATGCAACATTTTTTGTGATTAACGGTCGCCAGTTCCTTTGAACCCAGCTATCAGTGGTTTTAGGGGAGGGCCATAGCCCTGTGAACTGCCCGATCAGAGCGCGATATGCTAGTGACAGGGCAACCCGGATTGTTTCCTCCGGTGGGAGAGCAACCACCGGCACATCTTCTATTCTCTTGACGAATTTCGGGAGTTCTCTTTTGCTAGTTCTGTTGACAGTGTTTGATATAAGCTTTTCGAAGGCTTCGGATCTATTAGGCGGAGGATCCCCGCCAGTCTCCTCGGCCATATTGGATCTCCACCTCAGAGCATGGAGGTCACCAAAACTCTGCCAAACCAATACAGCTCAAGGTTGAGCATGCATGCAGATCCCTCCACGAGCACACAGCCCCACAAAGCACGATCTGGCAGAGATGGACCAGCTTCACGCCTGGGCAAGGGCCCCACGCCTGCAACACGACCTCGGCCTCAACGCCCTCGATTTGCAGGTCCCGTCCTCGTCCTCAACGCCAGCCAGCCGAGATCGTCCTCAACGCCCTTTAATGTTGTTAATTGTTGATTAATGAGTTTTAATCTATAATTAAAGTTTGGTTAATGAATTTTAATCTATGATTAGAGTCTTGTTTAAGCTTTTTAAGTGGTTTAATTCTATGCTTCTGCATTGTTGAGTCTGTGTTGGGTCATTGTTGATTATTTAAATTGAATTTGGTTAATTTGTTAAAGAAATTTTGGAGCTCGTATTAGAGTGCCATGATTGTTCTTGGACACCAATGGTTTTCATGGGGTCATGTAGTGCCAAGGTGCATTATAGTGTGGTATCAGAGTGAAGGTTTCAAATCTTTGCTTCTCATTAATGTTTTAGCGTGTTTAATGTTGTGTTACTATGTAAATAGCTTGATGAGCAGTGAACACTATGGATTTATTTAAATGTGTTCCTTAATGAGCATAACGTCCATGTAGTTTGGGTTTGGATGTTAAATTCATGTACCTTGTAATGTGAAATGAAATGCCTAAATGAAATGTTTAATGAATGTATATTACTCATGGGCATGTGGGTTTAAATGGAATTTCCTGTATTAATCAAAATTGGAATATTATTATTGTTCCCAGTTCAAGTGGTTATTTCACAACACCATTTGCAAAGCTGTGTAGTTATTGATTTCTTGTGTAGTGGGAAGGCACAACTACAAGATGGCAGAAAGCCCTGAAGTATCCCACTTCACTAAAGAGGTGGGATTAGGTGACCAAAGGACAAAATCAAATGGCCATCAATCAGAGATGGAACCCAAGAAAGTTTTCCAAACATTGAAATCCATTTAGGATGGTAATGGAAAAATTATGAAATACATGGAACAACATAACCATATTAACTAGTAGTTGATGCAAAACTTAATCCAATTGCATGAAAAGGTGCAATAAGTATCCTCTGCGGTGGTAAAAGAAGAAGAGGAACCTTAGTCAGAGAGATCTTTGTAGATACCAGTGCTCTTGGGACAAGGATGGGTGTGAAGGGATGGCACATTCTCGACACCATTGTGAGGTTGGTTACCATGGGAATGAGAGACTTAAAAATAACCAGCATCCCCATTATTCCTCAAGACATCAAAAGAGAAAAAGAGGAGAATATTTCTCAAGGTGATATTAGGAAGCTTAAGCCTCCTGCCTTTGATGGTGAGAAGTCTAGTTGAGTAGTTAAGATATGGTTTTGGAGATAAAAAGTATATGAGGTTACATTATTACTCAAATAATAAGAAATCCCACATTGCCATTTGTAATCTTCAATGGAGAGCATTATGTCAGAGATTGGCCAAAGAAAAGAAAGAACCAGGAGGTAAGCTTGTACAATGTGCATGAAGCTTTTATAGTGGGATATGTAGGTGGAAATGTACCTCAGTTGTGTGCATCTTTGAGTAATTAGCAAGCATATCATCGATGATGCAAATAGCCTCGACAACTTGCATTTAGAATGACACAGTTCCGATACCAATTGATGCACATAGGATCGACCGAAATGGTCAATCAATTGTAGGCCAAGCACACAATAGAAAATGCAGATGAATAACCACAAAAAAAAACACAAGCAAATGCCAAGGATTGTGGCTTCTATTAATACCAGGAATGAAATTTACATAGGATATTACACTCAGAAACGATGTTTTGTTTCTTAGTTAAAACAATTATACAATAGTCACTATTAGTCTCTCGGGCTCAAGGTCACCGACCCCTTCTATCCTACAATCTGTTATTTATAGCCTTCATTGCTTGGTCAAATCTTCTTCTAGAAGCTCCTTGAGAGTTCCAGGCAATTTGTGTCTCCCTCAGGTATCACCTGCCACTGGTTCAACTCCTTGCGCCATTTTTCCTGTGATAACTACCACCATAACTGCTCAATTATTTCTGCAACTACTTATGCTACGACGATTTTCTGTTAAACTTGCCGGTTGTTAATCCGTCAATCGTCGGTTGACTTCTTTATCGATGCCAACTATTTTTTCTCGACATTTTCTTTCTCATCGGCCCATCCACCAACTATTCTCCTTTGGATCTTTTTTGTCAACTTACTTCCTTTGCATTGTATTTATCACAATGAGTTTCACTTTCCATTGACCATTCGACTTCCTTACTTTCGATTGTATTTGTTAGGGGTAGAGATGCCCCTACATCAATCTCCCCAGGTTGAAGGAAACCTGACTGCTCTGTCAGTTAGATAAACTGTTCTTCATAAATCTAGGTTGCCTGCTTAATTCTCTTACCTTTCCATCAAACTAGATATTTGCTCCTCTTAGTGTGTCGCGTCCGACCAATGACTTGTTCCTCTAAAACTTCTGCAACTTGTTCTTCTCGTCAACTCGATATCTGCTCATTCCAGTCAATTGTTGATTCTTCTCCACTAGTCGATCCATCCTCATACTTGTAGAGGTCGAAAACGTTGAACGTGGGAGAAATGTTAAACTCTTCTTATAGTTCCAATACATAAGCATTATTAGAGAATTTTCTTAAGAATTTGGCAAGGACTAGTTTTCTTCAACTTCAACTTATTATATGTTCCTTAGGGGAACCTTTCCTTTCTGATATGGACATAGACAAAGTCACCCTTTACAAATGAATGCAGTTTTCTCTGTCATTTAGGTCTCAACAGTTTTCTCTATCGTTTAGGTCTCAGCTTATATGTCGCGTTACTCTTTTTTTGTCTTCTCCTCACTTGGTCATGCACGTCCTTCATGTGCTCTACAAACGATTCAACATCTGCACTCTTTTGCATTTATGTCGACAATTCTATCAAATCGACCACTCCATATGGGATTCTTCCTTGCACAATTTGGAATGGACTCATTCCTGTTGACCGATTCGTTGAGCTGTTATACATAAAATCTGCTTGCGCCAACACATTTTCCCATTACTTAGGTATGCATGATGTCAAACACCTTAACAAATTTCTCAAGATTTTGTTCACGACGTCTTTCTATCCATTAGTCTACGGGTGATATGCATAACTGAACTACATCTTAGTGTCTAACTTTTTCCATAAGGTCCTCCAAAAATGATCCATGAATTTAATATCCCGGTCGGAAGTAATACTCTTTGGAAATCCATGCATCCTTACAACTTCCTTAAAGAACAAAACATCAATATTGGTGGCATCACTTGTCTTTCGACATGGAATTAAATGTGCCATCTTAGAAAATCTATTGACTACCAAAATATGGAGTCATTACCTTGATGTGTCTTCGACAACCCCAATACAAAATCCATACTAAGATTCTCCCACGGGACCATCGACACCGACAATTGTGTGTACAAGCCTATATTCTGACTTCTTCTCTTGGCATGTTGACATACTCCGCACTGTTGAACCCCCTTTTGCACATCTATTGGTAGTACTGGTCAATAATACATTTCTTCAACCAATTCCCCGGTCTTGTGGACAACAAAATGTTTAGTAGTCCTCTACTGTGTAGCTCTTTGATCAAATTCTCTCTCATTGATCCTCAGGGAATGCACAAATGATGCGCTTTGAAAAACTATCCTTCTTGGATAAAATAATCCAAGTATGATGTCATGTCAACACTCCATGGCTCTGTCGATGCTCTCCATGCATCCCTAAAATATTGATCGGTATCATATTCTATATTCATTGACTAAAACCCTTTTGTCTGAATAGTTGACGTGTTCAGCAGCGTCACTCTTGAAGTTAACGCGTCAAAAACCTTGTTCAACTTGCTCGACTTGTGCTTGATCACAAAGGTATAACTCTGTAGGAATTCTACCCATTTCATTTTCCTTTGGTTCAGCTTAGTTTGAGTGTTCAAATGCCCCAGAGCCTGGTGATCGGTGTATAACACACACTCTTTTGGCAGAAGATGGTGCCTCCATTTCTTTAATGCCTAAACAATGCGGTAAAATTCTTGGGCATAGACTGAATATTTCTACTTTGCTTCATCGAAATTTTCACTGAAAAACGTGATTAGTCGACCCTCCTTGCTCAACACTACTCTAATCACCATTCCACTCACATCACAGTCAACCTAAAATACCTTGTCAAAGTTGGGGAGAGCTAGCACTGACTTCTTCGTCACCTTCAGGTTCAATTTTTTGAAGGCCTGTCGACCAACTTTCATCCATTTAAATTCACATTTCTTCATGCACGTCGTCAGTGGTGCACAAATTTGACTAAAATATTTGATGAACTCTTGATAGAATTTGGCAAGTCCATGGAAACTTCTAACTTTTGTAGCATTAGTCAGCTCCAACCATTATAGTATAACCTTGACCTTGTTTGGGTCCATTGGAAATCCTTGTCAAGAGATTACAAATCCTGGATATGTTAACTCTTCCTTCATGGAAGAGCACTTCTTCAAGTTCACCAATACGTTCTCCTCCTACAGTCGTTGTAATACTTGTTGAAGGTACATCAAGTGTTCCTTCTTGGTCCGACTGAAAATTAGTATATCGTCAAGATAGATTATGATGAATTTCACCATGTATGGCTTCAATATGTCATTCATCAACCTCATGAACATACTTGGTGCATTTGTCAACCCAATTGGCATAACCAACCATTCATACAACCCTTCCTTCGTCTTGAAGGTTGTCTTCCATTCATCGCCTTCTCGTATCTTGATATGATGATAGCCACTCTTCAGGTCAATCTTGGTGAAGTATCTATCTCCACTCAAACAGTCGACCATGTCATCCATCCTCGACAATGGAAACCTATACTTGATAGTGATTTTGTTTATGGCCCTTGAATCGGTGCACATCCTCCACTCTCCTCCTATATTCGGTGCAAGTATAGTTGGTACTACACATGAGGTCAAACTTTCTCTGATCAATCCTCTGTCCAATAAATCCTAGACCTATTGGTTCATCTCAACATTTTGTGTCGGCTTCATTCAATGTGATGCCTTGTTCGACATACTTGATCTTGGAATCAAGTTGATTTGATGCGATATACTCCTCATCAGCAACAATCCCATCGGTAGGTCATCAACCAATATATCTCGAAACTCCTTCAATACTTCTCTGACTTCTATCGGGACTTCTTTCGTCAAATTCTCCACATTAAGACCCTTTTTAATGATGTTAGAGCAACACCCTTGCTTCTTTTCCTCCTTAAGGAATTCTTTGGCCAAGCACATAAGTACTCCTTTCTCCTAATAATGGTTTTGATTATTGTTTCTGTCATTCTCCTTCATTAGGACTAACTTTAGTCAAGCAGCGTCCTTCCTCACTGTAACGGTATTGCCATAACCGTCATAAATCATGTTCTAGATGTATTTCCATAATTGTCCTAGCAATAGATGACAAGCAGTTAATGGAATCACATCAAATAGCACACTTTCCTCTAGTCAACTGATCTTGAAATTTATTAGGCATTGTTGGGTGACCATCATATGGTGCCCCTTTCGCAATCACGACACCCTATATGGTCTCAGGTGTGGTCGACAATTTATACCAAAATTTCTTGATAACTTCTGTCGAGACCATTTTTTTCGTACTTCCTCCACCGACTATTGTCAAACAACATTTGTCGACGATCTTCACCCTTTTCCAAAAAATAGATTTTCGATGCATTGTCTCTTTCTCCTCTTATCGGGTCGACTGGATCAACATCCGTTGAGCTGTGAGGTTTTGAACTCCTTTTGAATTTTCTTCATCTTCACTGCTTTTGACCATCGAACTGGTCTTCACACTGGATTTGTCGACTGCTCATCATCTTCTTTCTGACCGAATTTCTTTGCACAGATTCTCTAGGAATCCATATGCCTTGTGTCCAACCTCTCAGCACTTATAGTAGACTACAGTCGGTTTATTAGTCTCTCTTTCATTGGTAGTATTATTTCGATCATATGGACCTCGACCTCGGGTCTCCCTACCCTCTTGCTGGTATTCTGGTGTGTTTTCCCTAGTCAACATCTCCTCTTTTCATCGGTTCTCTTCGACGACTTCCTTCTTTGCCCCATTACTTTGTCCCTTGGCGAGAAGAGTCCTTCCACCCCTAGTAATTGTTTTTCCTCTAGATGCGATGGGTTTTCTCATAAGCTTTTCTTCAGCTTTTAGGGTTAGCTGGTATTCTTCCCGAACTGTCCTGAACCTCAACAGGCTCAACTCATTTTAAATAGCATACTTGAACCCATTTACATATCTTGCTACCGCTTCCTCTCCTTCATCGGTGTGTCTTAATCAAATTGACAACCTATGAAATTGTTTTGTGAACTCCTTCACAGACATTTGCTTATGTCACAAGTTTTGCAACTTCATGTACAAGGAAATCATATAGTCGGTAGGCAAGAACTTGTCTTTTAACTTTGCGACCATCTTATCCAAAGTATTTATCAAGTCTTTCCCCTTCTTTGCTATGTCGACTTGCACATTGTCCCACCACAATGAAGCATGACCTTTCAAATTCAGACAAGTGACTTTCACTCTTATGGTTTTTCGATCTACTCAATGTCAAAGTATCTCTCCATTTCTCTAACCCAATCAGTCATTTCATATGGGTTCATGCTCCTTGAGTAGGTAGGAACATCCATATTAGCCTTACCTCTCATGTCTGATAGCATTTTTATTAGTCTATCCTTTGGATCATCTAACTCCTCTTCTTCTCCCTGAGCCTCCCTATCCTCAACTTCCTGATCACTGTGGTCAAGTGTCTCTGCAACATAACCTCATCATTTTTCCTCCTTCACAACTGTTAATTTGTTCTTCAGCGTTCTAATTGTTTGAACGCATACTTCAAATGTTTCACGATCAATGGTGACCCTTGCACCTCTGTGTTGTCTTCTACCACAGACATTCACACCTTATTGAGTTGTTTCTCATCCTCAGACGACCAAATCACCACTTCCACGGCTGTACCCAATCGCAGTTGGAGTTGTATTCCTCTTGTCCAAACACAACTGGACCTTCACGTGGGATGTTCCTGGTCTAATACCATTGTTAGCCAAAAATACTCACCTCCTGCGGACAAGAGCTAGTTCCATAGATATGAATGGTTTAGGTCTAGAACAAAACACAAACACGAAATGCTAGACTCTCCCTAGGTCTGGTTAATCACTTGAATGGAATGCCATGATGATTTTCTCAAAGGTTGTCCTCGCTATCCTCGCAAAAGAACCTGTAAAATATGGAAAACAACAAGAAAAGGATGATAGCATAGAATATAATGAACTAGATCTATGCTCGTGACTAAGGAATCAAGCAATACATACATATGAAATATTAAATATGGGAAAGAAACAACATTTTTTATTAGTAAATGATTGGAGAGACTACAACCTTCATGCCTTAGTGTTGAGAGTTCCTTCCAATGGATCCTTGCCTCTAACTTCACCTTGTCTCCAAAGACTCATGAATGATTTTGACCGAGTTTGGGTATGCAACACAATTCTTCCTCCTCTTTCCCATGGGGGGTGAGCCAATATTTAAAGGCATGGGAGGATAGGTATGGTTGAGGATCTCATGGGTGAGGTGGAGATTAGATCCTATAAGGGAGGATCTCGAGCTCGCGCTAATCCTAAAGCATAGGCAAGGATCCATTGGAAGGAACTCTCAACACTAAGGCATGAAGGTTGTAGTCTCTCCAATCATTTACTAATAAAAAATGTTGTTTCTTTCCCATATTTAATATTTCATATGTATGTATTGCTTGATTCCTTAGTCACAAGCATAGATCTAGT
Organism: Pseudotsuga menziesii; assembly: GCA_001517045.1. Classification (NCBI taxonomy): domain Eukaryota; kingdom Viridiplantae; phylum Streptophyta; class Pinopsida; order Pinales; family Pinaceae; genus Pseudotsuga; species Pseudotsuga menziesii. The sequence goes on from LPNX010485885.1 coordinate 9,220, forward strand.
TCATTATATTCTATGCTATCATCCTTTTCTTGTTGTTTTCCATATTTTACAGGTTCTTTTGCGAGGATAGCGAGGACAACCTTTGAGAAAAGCATCATGGCATTCCATTCAAGTGATTAACCAGACCTAGGGAGAGTCTAGCATTTCGTGTTTGTGTTTTGTTCTAGACCTAAACCATTCATATCTATGGAACTAGCTCTTGTCCGCAGGAGGTGAGTATTTTTGGCTAACAATGGTATTAGACTAGGAACATAGGCATGAGGCTCCATGGAGGTCAGCTTCAAGAATCCTCTCGAAGCTTCTCTTTTTGCCTTGAAAACTTGAGCACCGCTATTCTAATGAAGAAAACATGCGGTGTTAAGGGGGCACCGCTTCTTGCTGTAGGGCTAGAAGAAATGGCACCTCTCTTTGCTCATGTATCAAGAGCGGTGTTGCCCTAGCACCACTTTTGTCAATGGAAGAGGAGCGTTACCAGCTCAAAATAAGGAAAAATTGTAAGGGGATATTTTTGCCTATCATTTCTCTAGGGAAAACTTTGAGGGATTGGAGTATTCAAGGGAATACCTATCTCATAACATGAGGGTGACGAGATTTTGATGTAACAACCAACTGATGCAAACAACCTTGACCGCTTATGTTTAGATTCACATAGCTCCGATAACAACTTATGCACACATGGTCGGCAAAAATGGTCAATCATTTGTAGGCCAAGCACACAATAGAAAACACAAATGAGCAAACCACAAAAAAACACATCATAAAATTCCAAGGATTATGGATTCTATTAATATCAAGAATGAATTTTACACATGTTATTACACTCAAATTCAATGCTCTGTTTCTTAGTTAAAACAACTATACAATATTCATTATTCCTCTCTTAGGATCAGGGTCAGCAACCCCTTCTATCCTACAGTCTGTTATTTATAGCCTTCATTGTTTGGTTGAATATTCTTATAAAAGATCCTCGAGAGTTTTAGGCAGTTTACATCTCCCTCAAGTATCACCTGCAACTGGTTCGTCTCCTTGTGCCATCTGTCTTGCGCCAACTACCACCATATGTTATCGAAAATTCTCAATCAATGCAGACAAAGATTGTTTCCCTAGTATACATGGGGTAGATATAGAACAAAAATTCACATTGATGCATCCTTTCCCTAGATCATGGAACTACTTGATTGTGAAGCTTTCTTACTATCAATGATGAAGGTGATCCTTGCCTTGTAATTCTCTTGTGATCAGTTGTTGCTACAAAAGAACATGAAGAACAAGATATAATAGTGAAAGAATCAAGACAATTCAATGATCTACACTAATGATCAAGGAGAAAAGTAATGAATAATCAATATTAACACAAATCATTAATGGAAAAGGGAACATGTTTGTATTAACAATATAAGAGAAGAAAACTACAATCAAATCCTTGACGTTGAAGCTTTGTTCTCACAATGCATTTGACATCACTTTCACACACATTCTACAAGCTATACAAATCTCACTCACAACCACACTCTTTGCCTCCTATACCAGTAGTGGTTCCAGCAGCATAAAGGTGCTCTCTTAGTTCTCTTACCTCCCATATCCATGAAGGGAAGCTTGTATATATAGGCCAAAGAGGGCCTACAGGGTTTGAGATATTTTGGAAGGAAGGTGAGGAATGATCCCTAGAGGTTAGGGGTACAAATGCCACCTACTCATAGCAGTTGGGATAAGCCCCCATGAGGAATTTCGTATAGAAAGTTCTCGAAGTCTTCTCTTTTTACCTTTTTGACAATGTTGTCGCTCCTTGTACATGGGGAAGATGCGTTGACACTCTTTGTCTTGAGGCAGCAAGTGTCACCAGTGCACATTGTCAATGGGAAAGAGGTGCTAGACTATTCTAACTCCCTATGTCAGGAAGCAGGGTGTGTCAGACATCCTAGATTTGGGCAAAAAGGATCCTCAAAAGATGGTTTGGCCAAATCACTTTAAGCGATTGAGCATACAGACACATTTCAGGTGTAACACCATAACTGCTCATTTATTTATGCAAATACCCTTGTTACATCGATGTTCTATTAAACTTGTCGGTTCTCAATCCGTTGGTCATCGATCGACTGCTCTGTTGATGCATACTGTTTTCTCTCGACATTTCCTTTCTCGTCGGCCCATCTGCTTATTGTTTTCCTCTGGCTCTTGTCGGTCGACTTACTTCCTATGCCTTGTCTTTATCACGATGAGTTTCACTTTTTGTCAACCATATGACTTCCTTACTAATTTTGACTGCATTTGTCAGAGGTCGAGATGCCCCTGCACCAATTGAGCAGCCATGAAAGAAGTTGAAGGCATATCTAGATTTGGAAATTCAAGTTCAACCAACACACGCATTGGATTGAGTGACCAAGACTATTTGGGACAGGGGTTGTTATAGTTGATTTTTCCACACTTGGTTTATCATGTTTTTATGGCCTACCCCTGTCCCTATGCAGACTCCTTGTACCCCCTTTGCTCAATATTACTTTGATGCTCAAGAAAATCCCTTTAAAAATTCATTTTTATGGGTATACATGGGTCACTAGCTTACATCCCACGTTTACATGCAGCTTGCTCCATTGTGACCTGCGTCCATCGAGAATATGTTCAAAAATTACATATTTGGAGTTTTACCTCATCAAGTAACGAATAACTTGACTCTTGGCCTTCCATATGCCTAGAAAAGCTCTGAGTTGACCCTTCACTTCTCATTGAGGGGCTATATATTGAGCTACTTGGAAGCATTGAGGAGGAGGACTTGTGAGAGCAAAGAGACTATAGTGGAATTGTGCCTATTCTTGAATACTTGAGTCTACATCCATTTGTCCTTGGAGAATCCATTGTTTCTCTTTCCCGAGCTTACCTTTGTCTTGTGAGCTTGCCTTGATAGGGATGATTAAAGTGGTGGAGACCCAAGTGGAGTACTCGGTTTCTCGATTTCGACGAGGTGTCGACAGAGGTTATCATTTGTATCTATGTTTACATTTAATATAAATATCCATTTCTCGTCTATTACATGTGTAACTATGAATATTTTTATCCATGGACGTAGTTGTTTTGATTCTATGTTGTATTTGTATATGCTAGATTATATTCTAACACTTAATATCTATCATGCTTGTGTATCTCGTTGTTGTTGAGAATGGAAAGTAGGTATAAGTGTGATTGAAAGTTCAACAAGGATATTCTATGAACGTTCAGAATAAGGTACGCTTATCATCCCTTAATGTTAGTTTTGTTTATAGCTTTAGCATATTGGAAATGGATTGATTTCTGGTGTCGTACTGCCTGTTGTGGTCTACCCCAAGCCATAGGAATTTTTCTCTGTAACAGAAATGGTGACTCTGCTGGGGACTTTCCTTTTTGTTGGGGCTTGGGTGCATGATGTACTTGATTTGCTCTCTGATTCTCTATGTTTCTGTGTTGCGTTCATAAGTGTGTTAGCCCATTGGCATTCCTTTTAAGTAATATGGGTCTTATCCTACCTTTTTATCACTTATCTCTTTCTTTACGCAGGTCATAGAGGTAACAGTCGTGTATACACGTGGGTTGTAGTACTTATAGTTGCATATACACGCGGGTTTTTTGTGAACAGTCGCGCACATCCATCTTTGTGGTTGATATCTTAATGTTGGGGAGATTCTGGGTGGGTTGTGAGTGTTGTTGAGTCTTCTTGGGTGCATGTAGTGCTTGTTTACTACTTATGTGCTGACCATAAATGTCTTTTTATTTGCTTTTCTTTAAAAGTTGTTATTGTCATTTATCTCTTTTTGCTTTATTATTAATGCATTAGACTTCTTGGTCTTAGTGTCTTTCTTGGCTTGTGTATGATACTTGTTGTAGGGTCTGGGAGTTTATAGAGTCTGTTTATTGCATTTTCATTATATTTAGCTTTCTTTAGGAATCGTAATTTGTTAAATCTTGTTATTTTTGAGTCATCGTGGATCAATTTCTAGCGCTCCACCGATCTCGACGTTTAGCAGGGATTTCTCCTTGTGACTCTCCTCCTCCTCCTCAGAAGAGGACTAGGCATTCTAGGCAAAATTTTACACATTATGACTCACACACCGTTCTCACCATGAGTACTACATCTGAGAACCCAGAGCTCCCTCCTTCTCCATCCTCTGGAATTGAGAATGCTACCGTCCTGAGATCCAAGACTATGGTTGACACCAACCCTCATGGAGTTGGTACTTCCCATAATATATGACCCCATATATCAGACTTTGTAGTTTCCTATTAGAGGTCTTCCTCAAGAAGGTTGAGTAGTGAGACTCATTACATTCCCTTTAGCACAGGTCATTTTAGGTTTGGCATGCTAGACCTTACTGATACTATCCCATTGTCTGCTGTCGATCCTGGTATGGATCTTGATGTTGGGCTTGGGGGCACCGCAGCCCATTTTCTCATTGATAGATTTGGGAGTGGTCATATTGCACCTTTCACTCCATTCGTCGGAGGATTTTCACACCCTTCATCTGGGCGTAACACTGGTGTTCACTCTTACATAGGTGACCATAAATATGTGAACTTTGGGGGCACAACTTACATTCCATATTCTGCTCCATTTTCCACCACACTTGTTCCTTCAAATGCCTTTCTCATGTCATACCCTCCTCATGTCCCACACGGTCCTTCGAGACGCGGTGCTTCATCTAACCATGTGGCTCCCTCATCAACTAGGAGTCAAATCGCCTATCAATCCTATAACTATGGTTGCATGGTGCCTCATTCTCAAGGTATACCAAACTATCACATCCCGTGCATCCTTTTATCGGTCATATAGGAGGGGGTTATTATGTTATTGGCTAAGGCCACAACCTTTACTACAATCATTCTTATATGAACCAACCTTTTTCAGGGAGCATGGAACCAGATGGCACAACCTAGGCTCCCTTTCTTATCTATGTTGAATTTGTATGACCTTTCGAAGTTGACCAATGATCTGGTATCTCAGAATCTGATGTGGCTAATTGTTCCCACCAAGCTTCCTTTGGACATACCAAACTTTGAAGGTAAGAGAGGTGAGGACCTTGGAGAGCATGTGACTACTTTCCACCTTTGGTGCTCCTCAAACTCTTTGAATAATTACTCTGTTCGTCTATGATTGTTTCAATGCACCCTCATGGGTCCTATCATGAAATAGTATATAGAGTTGCTTGGGGGCACATATCGGACATTTAATGACTTAATCAAGACCTTTCTTAACCACTTTCAACTACCGGTACATTGCGATGCCGACACCCAGCTCTTGTTGAAATTTTGACAAGATAAGGACATGCACATCTCTGACGATATTCAAGAGTGGTGAAGATGAAAGAGGTTGATTAAGGCCAACATTCCCCCCAAATTTTTGTTGGAATGGTTCCTCAAATATTTTTTGCCTTATATCGCGAAGGATGTTTTGACATCCGGAGTAATGCATGAGGAGCAAGCTATCTTTAGATCACAACAATTGGAATTGATTTATGCTTAATCTGGGATCCTTTATAATATTATCCCTTATGCACCGCAGTCAAGCTTTCAACCTAAGTTTAAACCTGGGCCACATGTCGATGGTTGTTATAGCTGATTTTACCACTCCAGGTGAATCACACTTGTATGGCCTTTCCCCTGTCCCTCTGCAGACTTCTTGGACCCCTTGGACCATTTTTTGTCCTTTGATGTTTCCTTGACCATCCCTAAAAACATGTGTAAATTGCTATATGCGAATTTTAAACCTATAATCGCGTACATACGCGGGTTTGACCACTAAAACTGTGTACATCGGGATGTGTACAAAATCCAAATCCTTTTGGAGTTTTCCTTGACATGGATTCGACTCACTTGACTCCTGGCCTTCCATATGCCTTGAGATCGCTTGAATTCGACCTTTCATTACCCCTTTGAAAAGCTATATGAGGAACTCTTTGGTACATTGAAGGCATAAGAGAGAATTGAGAGCAAAGAAACTATAGTCCATTGTTGCCAGAACTTATGCTTGAGTCTACATCCCTTTGTCCCTTGGAGCACTTTTGTGTTCTTCCCAAGCTTGCCTTTTGCTTGTGAGCTTGCTATCGAGAGATGGAGGATTGAGGTGGTGGAGGCCCAAGTGGGGGATTCAGTTTCTCCGATTCGCAGACGTGCCGACAGAGGTTGTATTCATTGTAATCTCTGATTTTATATTAATATAAATATCTTTTCCTGTCCAATAATGTGTGTTTGAATGAATATTGTATCCATGGGATGATTTCAAATGTTTATACATTGTTGATTATATATGCTAGAATAGATCTAACACCAACACATATAGTATGCTTGTATTGTTTACTTGTTGTTGAGGACGTGATTAATCAATTCAAGTTGAAATTGGAAAGCTCAACGGGGATCTACTTCAACCGTCCAGAATAAGGTACGAGGTTTGACCCTTTAGTATTAGATCTTTAATTTCTATTGCATATTGGAAAGGATTGATTTTTGGAGTCAAGCTGTCTATTGTGGTACCCCAAGCCATAGGAATTTATCTCTGTAACATAATTGATGACTCCACTGGGGAGTTCCTAGTAGTTGTCCTTTGGGGGTTTTCTATCGGCATTCAATGACTTTGAATTGCTCTTTCTCTCTTGTTTCTGTGTTAGGTCTGGGGGCATGTTTGCCTGGTAGTGTTTGATTGGTGTGAATTCTGTCTCAGCTTGTCTGTTTGCCTTGATTTTTATGCACTTTTCTTCCTGTACACGAGTTTTGGACTCACAGTCGCGTATACACGCGGTTTTCTCTGCTATTTCTGCGTATACATGCAGGTTTTCTGCGAATAGTCGCGTATGCCCTTAGTTTTTCCTTTTAGAGGAAGTTAAATGGTTGTTGGGTAAAGTTTGATGATTGCTGAGTCTCCTTTGATAATGCTTGAGTCTGTATACACCTCTGTTTTTGACCAGAGACGTTTTTTTAAGGGTAATTTTTTTTTTTTAAGAATGTTCTTGCCATTGCATTTTTTATTTTTTGTTTTGAGATTAGTGCATTAGATTTCTTTTACATTAGTGCTTTGCTTGAGTGCTGCTTGAGTGTGCTTGCAGAGTCTGGGGGTTGTAGAATCATTCTTTTTCTTTTTATATCTCATTTTCTTGATACTCCTGACATGGCGTCAATAATCGCTTCATCTGAAGGGAAAATAGTATCAAGGAAGTCGTGTGCATGAGAAGACTGCACTGCCCATGCTGGCAGCACATAAGGGTCCTCCTCCTCCATCCGCGAAGAGGAAGGATTGGGCTCTGCAACATACTCAATATTAGTTTGATAAGCTACCATAGTCACAGGCAACGACATGTCTGTTACGATGGGCTCATTCGGAGTGCTCGGTGTAGGAAGAATCCAGGGATCTTCCATATGACCTGTGTGAAAAGAAACCAATCTCATAGATGTCGAAGCCTCACCGGAACTAGACCCTATCATAAGGATAGGTGCAGGGCAACTAAAGCTTCCCATGAGGGATGGATACATGCCCACGCCTACACTCCTAGTTGCCGGCTGAGAGTTCTCTACAATCGGGATCGAAGCTCCCGAGGATGCGGTAACAGACGGATTCTTGAATGTCGTTTGATCAATCATGACTATCTTCCCATTAAATGGAAAGCATACAACACAAAATAGGGAAGAAGCAACGACTTGCATACTGTACATCCAATTCCTACCGAGCAAGAGATTGTAGTCAAGGGGCGCATCAACCACCTCGACCTCTATCGCAATGGTTTTCCCTCCCAAATGGACCTTAAGGGAAGGGAGAATCCCGTGTGGCCTAAACAAGCTCCCATAGAACGCTGTAATATCCCAAATCTTGATATTTTCTATTTCTAAGCAAATATGCTGATACAACTGGGCATGCAAACTGCCATGCAAAAATCCCTATTTTATAGGAAAAATTAGGGTTAGGGTTTGTGAGATAGAATGAACACTTACCACTGATAAGCCGGCTAGACTGCTTCGGAGAAAGTATGCAAGCATCGAGAACTAGATCGAAGATGGGCAGATCTCTTCTGCTTCCAGTGAACCCCCAGCAACAAGAACCCCAGTCAGAAAAGGGTGACGCTTTCAGTGAAGGAGGTGTCCGATGAAGTTACCGATTTGCAGGGCTAATAGCCTTTCGATACCGGAGAGAATGCCTGGTACATGCGGGATTTCTGATACCTCTAGGCAATATAGCGACTTGCTCTAGTGAGACAGCGGCTCATGCCCCTGGGATCCCGAAACTTCTGATAACTGCTTCGAATGAGCACTAACGGATCTGATAATCACTGGGTATCGGAGTATGATGTTGATGATGAGAATGGTGCTTGAGTTTCGGAGTAAAGTTGAGATCTGAAGGCCCAGCAACTGATTAGGGCTTTCTGGCTGAAAACCCCCTCCTTATGGCTGCACACGTGTCCCTGCAATGATCTATACCCTATACTGGATAACTTACGAATGAATGAAGAACAAGTGGTGAACCTATATGGCTTACCCTGAATAAGACTAAGATAGATGTTTCACTGCCGAAGTCTTGTTAGCTGAAGACTCCGTCTCCAACCCCAACTGCTGTGCGGCACGCTGTACTGCTATCCAAGAGCTCCCAAAATAATCATAATCAAAAGTGAAGTCTCCTTTCGCTTTATCCTCTATTTATAACGTTCAACTGTGAAAACCCTAATCTTTGACCTAATTAGGTCACTTTATCTTCTAATTTACCGTTGACTTGCATGCATGCGGATGGAGACTTAAAGAGTGCATGCATCATTAAATAATGCTTGAATGACATGCACGAAGGTGGCCTTTGGCCCCAGTGGCCCTTCTTGACCTAATGATGATGCCCTAGATCTTCTATGGATGGCATCAGTCCTTAGCTGATTCCCTAGCTGTCAGTAACCGCTCGAACCCACATGAATCACATAGGTTAGCGGTATTGGGCCTCAAGGCCTAATTGGAAGAGGACATTACAATCCTCCCCGCTTGAGATTGCTTGTCCTCAAGCAAATTCAAACTAAGATGCTGCAATACCTATTCACCTTCCCAGGTGGCATCCTCTGGTGGTAGTTCCTTCCATTGAACCAAGTATTCTCTGATTATCCTGTTCCTGAGCTTCCTCTCTCTAGTCTGTATGATCCGTTCGGGAATCAGTATAAGCAGTCCTTCATCATCTAAAGGAGGAAATTCAATGGATGGAGCAATGTGTTGCCCAAGGGTCTTCGTCAGATTAGATACATGGAACACATTGTGAATTTTGCTTTCCTGTGGAAGTTCTAGTTCATATGCCACCTCTACCACTTTCTTGATTATTCTGTAAGGTCCATAGAAGTGGGGTTTTAACTTCTCTGCTCCTTTCTTCTTAAGTGAGGAATGTCTATAAGGCTGGAGCCTTAAGTATACTAAATCCCCTACCTCAAAGCTCCGCTCAATCCTATGTTTGTCGGCATAGAACTTCTATTGATTCTGGGCTGTTTGTAAATTCTCCTTTAATATTTTCAGAATGTCCTGACTGTCCTGTATCCAATCCTTAGCTTTAGGAGCCCTACTATCTCCAAATTCCAAATCTGCATAGTCCAAGGCCTCGTAACCATATAATTCCTTAAAAGGAGTCATCCTAATAGACATGTGATAGGTAGTATTGTAGCAATACTCCCCTAGGTGTAGCCATTTGATCCAGGTTCGCTGCTGCCCTGCTACATAGTTCCTTAAATATCCTTCGATCTAATTGTTGACTATTTCTGTTTTCCCATCACTCTGGGGATGATAACTCGTACTAGTAGCCAGTTCGGTCCCCACCAATCTGAACAGTTCCTGCCAGAAGGCCCCCGTGAACCTGCTATCCCGATCACTGACAATGGTCTTAGGTAACCCGTGTAACCTGAAGACCTCCCTAAAGAATAACTCAGCTACTTGAGCTACCGAGTAGTCTGATGATATTGAGAAGAAATGTGCAAACTTGGTCAATCTGTCAACTACTACATATAAACAATCTCGCCCTTAGACCTTGGGCAATCCTGAAATAAAGTCCATGGAGATGCTTTCCCACTTCTGTTCTGGAATTGGTAGTGGCTGGAGTAACCTTGCTGGATGGGTGTTTTCAATCTTGTTCTGCTGACAGATGCTACATTCTCAGACATGCTGTATGATTTCCCCCTTGAGGCCCTTCCATGAGAACCTCTCTCTGATCTGCCTGTAGGTTTTTAAGAAACCTTGATGCCCTGATAAAGGAGAATCGTGGGCTGCTTGAATGATCTTTTTCCTCAATGTGGATTCTGGAACGAGGTATATCCTGTTTTTGTAATAGATGATGTCATCCACAATCCTGTACCTGTCATCCTGAATTTGCCCGTCCAATAATTCGCAAGCGAATTTATTTTTGGAGTATTCTACTAAGAGAAGTGCTCTCCAATCCGTGGATATACTACTCAGAGATAATGGGGCTGGATGCTTGGATAATGCATCAGCTAGTACATTACTCTTACCTTTTACATACTCGATCTCAAAATCGTAGGCTTGTACTTTGCTGACCCATTTCTGTTGTCGCTCATTCAGTTCCTTCTGCTCCAAGAAATACTTGAGGCTGTTAGGATCGGTTTTGATTTTGAACTTACTGCCCACCAGGTACTATCTGAAATTTGTGAGAGCATGCAATATGTCTAGCATCTCTTTGTCATATATGGAGTAATGGCGCTCGTAGTTCTTCAGTTTACGGCTCTCAAATGCAATAGGGTGATGATTCTGCATCAACACTGCTCCTAACCCTTCCCTTGAGGCATCACATTCTACTACAAAGGGTTGTGAGAAGTCTGGTAATGCTAGAACTGGACAAGAACTCATAATAACCTTCATCTCCTCGAAATTTTTCTGTGGTAAGTCTGTCGAAGTGAACTCCCCCTTCTTGGTGAGATCTATGAGGGGTGCTGCAAATTGGGAGAATCCCTTAATGTACCGTCGATAATAAGTGCACAGACCTAGGAACCCTCTCAATTCTGTAACTGTTCTTGGCGCGGGCCAATCTCTGATAGCTCGGATTTTCTCCATGTCAACCTGTACTCCTTCTGCATTGATTACGTGTCCTAAATACAACATTTCCTTCATGCCAAACTCACACTTAGACATTTTTGCATAAAACAAATGTTCTTCTAAAATACTCAATGCTTTGTCCAGGTGTTTCAGATGCTCTTCCCATGTTTTGCTGTAAATCAGGATGCCATCAAAGAATACGAGCAAAAACTTACGTAGCTGTGCTCTGAAGGTGTGGTTCATGCATGACTGAAAAGTGGTTGGAGCATTGGTAAGTCCGAAGGGCATGACCAAAAACTCATAGTGACCATAGTGACAACGAAAAGCTATTTTGGAGATGTCCTGGTCCCTTACCCTGATCTGATGGTACCCCGAGCGAAGATCGATCTTGGAGAAGTATTGGGCTCCCCGAAGCTCATCCACGAGTTCGTCAATTCTGGGAATGGGATACCTGTTCTTAATGGTCTTCTTGTTGAGTCCTCGATAATTGATGCACATTCGCAGTGTACCATCCTTCTTTTTGACCAGTACTACTGAGGATGCGAAGGGACTAGAACTGGGCCGAATATATCCAAGCTCCAGTAATTCTTTGATTGTTTTCTCAATCTCATCCTTGTACCTTTTGGGATGCCTGTATGGAGTGGTGAGGACTGCTTGTGTTCCCTCCTCTAGCTCGATGATGTGTTCAAACCCTCGGTCTGGTGGTCTGCCTGATGGAAGGTCCCGAAAAACCTTTTCATGTTTCTGTAGCAAGGCTTGAATGTCACTTGGGTGTTGTGTGCTGGTCTCTGGGGGTTTCTTGAAGGTGACTAAACATTCTGCAGCCCATTCTATATCATACTATCAGAGAACTGCCTCCATCCTTTGTGATGAGACCGGATTTGGGGGATAAGTGTTCATGCCCCTCAAAACTACTCGTTTGCCGTTTGGCCCCTGGAATTCCATTTCCATTGCCCTGTAATCTGTAGTGTATTTCCCTATAGAATAAAGCCACTGAACACCCAATATTGCATGAGTATCTGCTACATCCACTACATAAAAAGAGTCTGTCATCTGATAGTTACCTAAGGCGACATTCAATTTTGGGATCTAGTAGTTGCACTCCATGCTGGAGTTCCCGGCTACTGCTACAGTGAATCCTTTAAACTTCTCGGTCTGAATACCTCTCTTGGCTACCCAAGCGAAGTCGATGAAATTGTGGGTGGCTCCCCCATCAATCAATACTCCTACTATGTGACCCTGTACTACTCCCTTGACCCTGAGAGTATGGAATCTTGGTACTCCAGATAATGAAGCAATGACTCCCTCTGGTGTATCACCCTGATGTGATTCCTCTTCTGTGGCCTCCTGCTCATAGTCGTCCTCATCACTGTCTGAATATACCTCAATGTAGTGAGCCTTCGCCTTCCCTGCACACCTGTGTCCTGGTACCCATGGTTCCTGACAGGTGAAGCATAGCTTCTTCCTTCTCAAGTCTTTCCTAGTGTCCTCGTCTAACCAAGTTTTCTTGGGCACATCCTGCTGGAAAGGTTTCCTGTCCTTGTCCCTAATAGGAAAATTGGTTTTCAGTGGGAATTTGTTTTTGGGGACTGAATCCTGAAGATCTCTTGCTCTGCTAATAGCATCCTGCAGAGTGAGGGGTTTGTAGGTTTTCACCCATCCCCGTAGTGGCTCTGTGAGGGCCTTAGTGAATAACATAGTCAATCTGCTCTCTGACACATCTGTTACCATAACGGCTAGCCTCTGAAATGAAAGCTTCTGCACTACCGGTCTGTTTGAGTTGAGCCAACTCCCTGAAATGTATCTCTAGATCTTTCCTGTCAAACCTCTCTATGAGCTTCTGAGTGAACTCACCGTAGGAATGTATGGTGTTGTGACCCAATGTCACCAATCCATGGTACCACCACTCGTGAGCTTCTCCATCTAGGTGAAGTGTAGCCAATTTAATGGCATCCGTCTCTGTCATGGGGTTGAGTTGGAAATAGGTGTCCAACTTTTGAACCCATATCCTTGCTGATCCTCCACGAGTCCCATCAAAGTTTGGGAAGGTCAACCTGCCCAAGGTCTTTTGCAACTCATAGTTGTGATTGAAACCCTTGTTGAAATTCCTGGGCCTGTTCCTACTCTTCATGTTGCAGAAATCTAAAAAAGACATGGCAGCATGAAACTCATCCCCTAAGTCTCTATACTCCTGTAGATAAGGCCCAAAAGGTTCGCTAGGTTCTACCTGCATGACTGGGCCCCCTACTGTATCTGCCAAGAAGTGAGGCATGGTAGGCCTAATAGAAGGTCTGTTGTATATGTGCGGAGTATTCTGAATGTTAGTGTATGCTATCTTTCCACTGCTGCTTGTAGATCCCCGATCTATCGGTGAGGGAGGTGTACTATTGACACCTGTTTCTGGTTTCGCTGATAATCTGTTGATTGCATTGAGTACATCTTTTTGTCCTTTGGCTAAGTCTTGCAATGCAGAGACCAAGCTGCGAAACTCCATCCGATCCTCTTCTTCTCCCATTCCTTTTCCCTTATCTGAATGTATACCTGTTTGTTCCATGTCTGAATTGGTATCTTCTAGTTGGATATCTTCGAATTCTTCTGTGTATCTACTCTTCCTCCTCCTATAGGTTACAAAAGGATCCCCTTCTGTATTCATCTACTTTTCATTTCTTAAGCCCACAGCCGGCCAAGAAAATAGCTCTGATACCACTGTAATATCCCAAATCGCGATATTTTCTATTTCTAAGCAAATATGCTGATACAACTGGGCATGCAAACTGCCATGCAAAAATCCCTATTTTATAGGAAAAATTAGGGTTAGGGTTTGTGAGATAATATGAACACTTACCACTGATAAGCCGGCTAGACTACTTTGGAAAAACTATGCAAGCATCGAGAACTGGATCGAAGATGGGTAGATCTCTTCTGCTTCCGGTGAATCCCCAGCAACAAGAACCCCAGTCAGAAAAGGGTGACGCTGTCAGTGAAGGAGGTGTCCGATGAAGCTGTCGATTTGCAGGGCTGATAGCTTTTCGGTGTTGGAGAGAATGCCTGGTACATGCGGGGTTTCTGAGACCTCTAGGCAGGATAGCGACTTGCTCTGGTGAGACAGCTGCTCACGTCCCTGGGATCCCGAAACTACTGATAACTGCTCCAGATGAGCATGGACAGATCGGATAATCATCGAGTACTGGAGTATGATGCTGATGATGGGAATGGTGCCTGAGTTTCGGAGTAAAGCTGAGATCTGAAGGCCCAACAACTGATTAGGGCTTTCTGGCCAAAAACCCCCTCCTTAATGCTGCACACGTGTCCCTGCAACGATCTATACCCTATACTGGATAACTTATGAATGAATGAAGAACAAGTGGTGAACTTGTATGGCTTACCTTGAATAATACTAGGACAGATGTTTCATTGCCGAAATCCTGGTAGCTGAAGACTTCGTCTCCAACCCCAAATGCTGTGTGGCACGCTGTGCTGCTATCCAAAAGCTCCCAAAATAATCATAATCAAAAGTGAAGTCTCCTTTCACTTTATCCTCTATTTATAATGTTCAACTACGAAAACCCTAATCTTTGACATAATTAGGTCACTTTATCTTCTAATTTGCCGTTGACTTGCATGCATGCGGATGGAGACTTAAAGAGTGCATGCATCATTAAATAATGCTTGAATGACATGCACGTAGGTGGCCTTTGGCCCCAGTGGCCCTTGTTGACCTAATGATGATGCCCTAGATCTTCTATGGATGGCATCAGTCCTTAGCTGGTTCCCTAGCTGTCAGTAACCGCTTGAACCCACAGGAATCACATAGGTTAGCGGTATTGGTTCTTAAGGCCTAATTGGAAGAGGACATTACAAACGCAGTTAACATGGTCGCAGACTTAGACAACTCAAGGGAACCTAAACCCTTCCAACACGATAAAGACATCACAGAAGCAGCAACGCCTTCGTCAATCACAGTGCACTTGACGGTCATGTTAAGACATTCTACGTGAATCAAAAGAGACACATAGTAAGGCAAGTGAGGTTGAAGTCTTGCGGTTTCAAATTTAATCACGGAGGAAGAATTATCATCATTCACACCAAGGGTAGAAAGCAAAGCGTTCCTTTGCGAAGGACAATTCTGAAGCACTTCCAATGCAGACATCGCACACGGAGTGTGGCCCAAATCCTCGACAACTGAATAGTTTTGGGAGGCTCAGGCATTAGGATTGTGCCTCGAACGCTTAAGGACTCCCTTAGGAATGCGAGGTGCAGCTTCAGGTTTATCCACAGGTTTCTCAATATGCAAAGAAGACCCTGGTGGATCAGGTTCCTTTCCTGGGCTGGGTTGTGACGAACCATAGTCCTTCGCACAGGTCATAACTTTCGCAGCATGTACCATGTTAATGCAACCATGACCACTACCCTTCGGGGGATATTGATCACCACCAGACTGATCATGGGTCCTCGAGTTCATATTTTGATTGTGAGGTAAAGGGTTTGTCAGCACAGCTGGGCCCTGTGCCCAGAATCTCGAGGCTTCATCGATACGAGGGCACAAGTAAGTGAGGTGATCGTCCTTACACAACTTGCAAAGGAACTTAACCTTACGTTTAGCTTGCTTGTCCCCCCCAGCATCACAGGTGTTCTTTCCATTATTATTAGCATTTTTTTTCCTATTCCCACCCTTCCGATTATTCTTACCCTTCTTTTTATTTCATCAGGGCTGCTGGTTACCCTTCTGGTCCGATGAGTGTACTGAAAGCACACTCGTCATTTGGGCCGATTGAGGCGAAGCCGTGGCTTGTCTCGAAGTAGATTGGTTGATTGAAAATTGACTAACTTGTTTTGCAACCGAATCCGTAGGTTTAGCACTTACACAACCCACAATGCCATCGGCATGTGGTCCAAGTTTAACCTTGGGGTCAAAACTAGAACGCGGAGCGTTGGGAATGGTCTCATATAACAAACTGGACTGAGCATAAATCAAGTCCAGTTTCTGTGCCCTAAAAATCGCTTATTCCTCATTCTGCACTCCGGATGTAGAAACATCCTTCGCTATATACGGCAATAACGACTTAAGGAACCATTCGAGGAGGAATTCCGACGGTATAAAGGCTTTAATTAACCTCTTCTGTCTACGCCACTCTTGGATGTGATTCGAGATATGTGTGGCTTTATCCTGCCGAAATGTCAACAAGAGTTCAGTACCAACGTCATAACACACTGGTAGCTGGAAGTGGTTAAGAAAAGTCATCACTAGGTCATCGAACAAAGCGAATGCCCCCCTATGTAGCTCTATATACCATTTCGCGGCAGGCCCTGTAAGGGTGCGTTGAAACAGCCTTAAACGGATGGAGTCCTGGTGTAAGGAATTCGAAGAGCACCATAGGTGAAAAGTAGTAACGTGTTCGCTCGGATCCTCTCCCGGTTTGCCCTCAAACTTGGGTATGTCCGAGGGAAGCTTAGTAGGGACAGCCGGCCAAGCCGGGTCATGAGCTATAGGATCGTTCATCAATCTCGACAAGTCGGGAAGATTCAGCATTGCGAGGAAAGGGAGGCTAGGATGATGAGGTCGATGGACCGCTCCCTGATAGTTTTGATTCACGTAGGTCTGATTGCCACCATGGCCTTGGCCATAGTGCCCTCCTCCCATTTGACGCGTATAAGGTGGCATGGAAGCACCATAGTTTTGTGGAACTTGACTATTCGGAGCTACAAAGCCATAATTTGGAGAGTAAGCAGGTTATTGATACCTTCCCCCATAAGGTGAAGAACCCTATCCATACTACGTCCCATAAGTCATCGCATGCGATGTCCCATTAGATACTCCGTAGGTAGGAATGTACGTTCCAGAAGTAGGAATATACATACCGGAAGTAGGAATATACACTCCAGAAGTAGTAACATGACCTCTAGAAGTATGAACATAACTTCTCGAAGCAACGGGCGGTATGTAAACCTGAGGCACAACTGGTCTAGTAACCGCAGTACGGACATAACTCGTAGCAACGTTTCGGCTCGAAGGACCACGTGAATGAGGTGGAGGGTGAAAATTTGAAGAACTAGGGACAGAGGATGAAGGGATCTATGTAATTAAGTACGTACTATTCCCTATAGTCACTCGTCTCGGATCTGGTATCCTAATCGGATCACTAACCCTAGACCTAGGAGGAACATGTGATGTAGCTTCCACCGTCGGGGTGGAAGGTGCAATGTGACTAGTGCTCCCAAACCTCTCCGCATGGTAAGGAATGAGAGTGCCCCTAGGCATAGTGTTAGGCTCGAACTCAGATTCGACATGGAATGCCAATTCATGTGTGGGAAAACCAAACATACCATAACTACCATAACTAGTGCTTGCGGGTTCAAAATGAGTCTCATCATCCTCCGGCATACCATACCGGTGATGCGTCAATGGGGAATCAACCCTAGAGTAAGTAGGCCTATCATGAAAAGTACCTATCTCAAAAATCACAGGACCTAACTCAGTCAAGTCGGGTGAAGGATCATAATTAGGAGTAAACTCCCCATCTTCCACATGAATGGGAGAAAGTGGTTCAGGAATACCTTCAACTTGGTCTCCCATGGTGTGTGAATCAATGTGCGAAGTAGTCCACCTGGACTGTCTATTTCTCTCTCCCAAAGGAGGAGGAGATGTAGAAGGCGGAAGTCCTACTAAATGACGAGAACGGCGAGGAGCCGCACCCGAATCCACAATGACTCAACAAATAGAAAAGACTCTCTATCTACACAAACCCTAGACAAGCTATCGTGCATAGAGTAATCACTGATAAAATCTAAATCCAAATGCAAGCAATCAAGGGTAGGATAAGTGAGCTCCTGAATGAAGCAGGTATGTCTCGCCTAGGAGAGGCTTGAGACTCCCATACACAACAAGCGGAGGTGCGTAACCAATTATTGTGGCCCTCAGCTTCAACGCGTAAAGCGACTGTGCTGTCCGACCCCAACCTGGCCGATACACCTGCAGAATAACCCCTGCAAAGTACCCCCTCTATATCATAGGTAAGGTCACTAAGGTCACCTCAATATAATCAATGCTCAGGCGGACAGTCGTAGGTGGGATTGACTGTATGGGGAGGGTAGCAAAGCCCGAAACTCTCTAAAGAGCCCCCAGATACGAATACAATCCTGGAAATATCTCCGATGCTACTTAGTTATGACTAGGGGTCATCCCAATCAATAACTGCTCACACTGCCTCGTGCTTAACTCCCTTTTGAGAGGAGGATCCTGAGAAACACTGGTTATACCAAGGATTTCACACACTCACCTGGACAGACACATACATGTTATTGTTTAGTAGTCTTGGAGAATGTACTCACAATGAACTATTCCAAGACCCTAAAACCTAATCTTGTTGGTGAACCCTATCAAATAAAATAGTGTAGTTCATTTTAATTAAGCATTGATTTTAATTGGATTTATTACTCAAAAGAGGGATATGGCCATGCAACTAATGGTGTTATGACACAACATGAAGTAAAATGCACACCTAACAATCAATGCAAATGCATTATGTCCATTAAAACAAGGTATGCTACTACGTGAAATGCATGATTTTCTTCAAATGATAAATGCAAGCTTTCCTATATGAACTCCTGACTAATACTACAAAGCAAATCTAGTGCAAGTACTATGCAAAATGCAATATGCAATGCATGATGATAAGCAAATATTTTTAGATTTTTTGAAATAAAATGAGATATAAAAAGCAAAAGAATGATTCTACAACCCCCAGACTCTGCAAGCACACTCAAGCAAAGCACTAAGGTAAAAGAAATCTAATGCACTAATCTCAAAACAAAAAATAAAAAATGCAATGGCAGGAACATTCTTAAAAAAAAAAATTTACCCTAAAAAAAACGTCTCTGCTTAGAAACAGAGGTGTATACAGACTCAGGAAGTATCAAAGGAGACTTAGTAATCATCAAAATTTACCCAGCAACCATTTAACTTCCTCTAAAAGGAAAAACTAAGGGCATACACGACTGTTCATAGTAAACCCGCGTGTATACGCGGAAATAGCAGAGAAAACCGCGTGTATACGCGACTGTGAGTCCAAACTCGCGTATAGGAAGAAAAGTGCATAAAAATAAAGGCAAACAGACAAGATGAGACAAACTTCACACCAATCAGACACTACCAGGCAAACATGCCCCCAGACCCGACACAGAAACAAGAGATAAAGAGCAATTCAAAGTCATTAAATGCTGATAGAAAACCCCCAAAGGACAACTACTAGGAACTCCCCAGTTGTTTACCTAATAATCAACATATGGCTTCGAGGAACGTGGACACCGAAAGTACTTATACTGGGAATCAAAACCCACATAATGCAGAAGGTGGCCATGGTTGTATCAACATGATGTTAGCCACTAACATTGTGACTCGCGCAAAAGACTATGGTCTGTCACAACCCAACTTCGGGGCACAAACAAACATTATTCCATTGTCGAGGACTTGGGTCAGACTCCCTGTATGATGTCAGCTCTTGAATATCTTTAGACACCTCCTTAGCAGATGAAAGCATTGTTGAGTGCCCTTGGGATGGTCGATTCCAATCCTTCTACAGTAGTTAGATTTGAAACCCTCGAGGTCCAACCTCACTTGCCTTACCATGTGGCTTTCTTAGTCGATGTGGAGTGTCTGAATGACATGATCAAATGCACAGTCATTGATGAAGGTGCTGCAACCTCTGTGATGTCTCTGGCTTGTTGGAAAGGCCTTAGCTCACCCATGTTGTTAAAATCTATGACCATGTTAACCATGTTTGATGGACGTTCATTTCGTCTGCATGGTATCCTTCCCTCTCTTCAAGTCCAGATTGGAGGGAATATTGTCTCGCTCGATTTTGAGGTGGTTGATGCGTTCCTTGACTACAATATTTTATTGGGATGGAATTGGATTTACGCTATGAAGGCGACCGCGTCTTCCATTTTCTATGTCATTTTCTTCCCTTTTAAGGATCAGATTGTCACAATCGAACAAATGCTATTCGATAATTCCAGTTTGACTGTATCATCGGGATCCACCATCTCGACTATTGATAATTCTCAGCCGACAGCTAAGAAGGTTAGTGTTGGAATGTATCTGTTGTTAATGGGATCTTTCAATATTTCAACACCAATCCTAGCTTTTGGTTCCACTCTTGGTAGTGATTTGTCGTCGTTGAGTTCGGTCCCATTTCACACTATGTATTTGGATGACCCTTGGAATCTCCCTTCTCTGAGTACTTCAAATGAGGATACTAGACCTACTAAGATGGAGATGCCATTGTCTGTAGCGGAGGTTGCTTATCAAGTTATTCTTGATCCCATTGTAGACCCTGGTCCTTTCTCTTCATGGATAGAAGAGGAGGGTCTCTTTGCACTTCCTACTTGGGGGTTTGCGTCATCACGCTCACATAATTGCCTTAATGATGTGTTTCCTTTAGAATAAGCGATTCTTGAGGCCATGAATGGTCCTAAACGGTCTTGGGAGGAGTGGCATCATCGCTCTTACTTCCTCTTGGAGCTTGAATTGATTGAGCATGATGAATTTAGGACGAACCTTAGCGAGAATGTTGGTTATTCCATGGTCCCATTAGACACTCATGGTGTATATGTTGAAGGGAACATGGCGACTCTATCACCTACGATTCCTATGAACATTTCTCAGATTCCTGGCAAGATAAAAAATGTTTACATTAGTGCATATTGTTCTCCCGACGAAACTAAGATATACACCAAGCTTTTAAAAGAATTTCATGATGCTTTTACTTGGTTGTATGACGAGATGCGAGGAATAGACCCTCGTATTTTTGAACATGAGATTAAAACGTATCCTGAAGCTAAACCTATTTGACATCGTTTACGTGCGATGAACCCTCGTAAGGCGCCTGCCATTAAGGTTGAGATATAGAAGTTACTTAAAGCTGGATTTATCTATCCGGTTCCCTTAACTGAATGGGTATCCAATCCCGTTCCGGTAGATAAGAAGCAGGGAACCATGTGCATAGACTTCGGAGACCTAAATAAGGCATGTCCGAGAGATAATTTCCCCACACCATTCATAGACCATATTTTGGATGAGTGTGTTGGGAGCGAAGTATTCTCATTTATGGACGGTTTTTCAGGGTATAGTCAAATACAAATTAAACTTGAAGACCAACATGAGATTTCTTTCATTTGTCCTTGGGGTACATTTACATACCAAAAGATGCCTTTCATCCTTAAAAACGTCGGAGCTACCTTTCAGCGAGCTATGATCTTTGCTTTCCACAACCTTAAGCATATTTTCGAAGTTTATCTGAACGATTTAGCTGCTCACTCTCGTCTGAGAGTGGATCACCCAAATTATTTGCGCTTGGTTTTTGAAAGATGCCACCATTATCGAATCTGGTTAAACCCGCAAAAGTGCATCTTTTGTGTGAAAGTGGGTAGTTTATTAGGGTTTATCATATCCAAGGAGGGGATTAGGGTCGATCCTTTGAAGG
The DNA here is from genome assembly GCA_001517045.1 of Pseudotsuga menziesii. Taxonomy (NCBI): domain Eukaryota; kingdom Viridiplantae; phylum Streptophyta; class Pinopsida; order Pinales; family Pinaceae; genus Pseudotsuga; species Pseudotsuga menziesii. The sequence goes on from LPNX010485885.1 coordinate 30,711, forward strand.
TTGATGGGGGCACCATCACATTATAGTAGTCATGGACTATTTCACGAAATGGGTAGAGACTATGCCTACAATTAAATTTGATGGTGAGACGATCGCTCATTTCATTTTCAATCAAATTATCACTCAGTTCGGGATCCCGAAAGAGATGGTCACTGACCATGGCAAGCACTTTCAAAACAAGATGATGGACTAGTTAGCTTCGAAACTGGGGTATAAGCAAGAGTAGTTTTCTTTGTATTACCCTCAAGTGAATGGTCAGGTTGAAGCTGTTAATAAATCCCTTAATTCCATTCTACAAAGAACAACTACACAAAGCAAAACCCACTGGTACATTATGATTTACCCTGCTTTGTGGGATTATCGAACAACAGTCAAGACTGCCACCTGGTTTTCTCCATATCAACTAGTACATGGGGTGGAGTTAGTTTTATCGGTTGAATGTGAAATTCCCTCATTGAAACTAGCCATAGAACGTTTATTAGAAACTTCTGAATTGGAAGAACGTTTGGTCCACTTAGAGCACCTCGATGACCAACGTCGGGATGTCGTAGTGGATTTAGAGATTAATAAGCATCATGTTAAGGCTTAGTATGATAAGTATGTCCGTCCTCGTAGATTTAATAAAGGTGACTTGGTCCTCTTTTATGACCAAGCTAGTGAACTGTTAGGGGCGTTTAAGTTTAGGCCCATGTGGCATGGGATTTACGTGGTGAAACCTGTCTTAGAGAAAGATGCCTATGAGCTAGAAGATTATGAAGGGACTACCTTGGTAGAGCTTAGAAATGGGATCAATCTCAAAAAATACTATGCCTGATTCTCAGTCGATGCTGATATCTTGTATATTATTGTACAATTTGCTTAGTTTGCTTTTTGGTCCCCTTGTAGTGATATCGGCTTGTTGACATTCTCCCCCTTGTTGTGACAGATGTCGACGAAGTCTTCGATATACTTAGGATTTGCTGATGGTTCCAGCCACCATACCTGGAACTTAGCTTCAGCTGCTTGGGACAACTATACACCTGAGGGTCATGTGGTGTCTTTAGGAGGTGTGTGTCTCCGACAATCGTCCAACAATGTTGTTGAATATAGTGTCGTGATTAAGCTACTACGCGATGCCATTTCCAATGGTATTCGATCTCTTAAGGTCCTACATGACTCACAACTGGTTGTATCGTAGTTAAATGGTTTGTACCATATCAAGGATCCTAATTTATTACAAAGTTTCTTACGGGTAAGATGTTAGAATGACAATTTGACTACATAACATACATTCATATGCATAGACTTTACAACCATGTTGTCCATTCTTATGAAAATTACCTTTTAGACTCACATTTGTCACATCAATATTGAAGGATACACATTATATTCACATTTAAACACACATGTAAATACATCAAGTTGATCACTATAAGTTTTTTTTATTTCCGAATATAGTCCAAAATGGTGTCACGATACAAAATGTCATGATACAAAATGGGGCTTCAAGCCACCAAAAAATATACAGCTGATACAAAAATTCTATCTGGGCATCTATGTCCCTGGGCCTAAGTGATGATCATGATAGCAAACAGCTGCATTGGCCAACCACCGAAATAGTCTAACCCATGGACGAGGTACCCGTACTACGTGTCTTTGCATAGCCTCGGGAAAGTCCTCAACTTGCACCATGGGTACCTTGTGTGTCACTATGGTGAAGTTGTCGTGTATGTTTTGGAGCATCTGTTCCACATCTACACCAATCATCTCATCCCATCGTTCCCTTTGACAATGTCGAGGGAAGCCTTCTGACCGTCTCGGACCCACATATGCATACACATGATCAATGTCACTATGTGATACCATCAAAAAACATGTTTTTTTATATTTCCTTATATATAAAAAATACAAAAAATCAAATAATTCAAAACACATTTGGGATTTTACCTATATCACCATATGTGGCCCCCAATGGTAGTGGCATGCATGGGTCTCCTCGGAAGTCAATCCCTGCATAGGGATAGTTGTCCACAACAATGATCCGTCGCCGCCACTAGTGGTAGAAGTATGGTGGGAAAGGATTAGGTGTATGACCTCCCCCTAACTGTTGCATCACCTCCACCCAATGAGTTTGGGCTGGATCTTGTAGACTATGTGGAGGAACCTCGACTCTAGGGATGAGGCCCGGTACCCTCTCGAAGAAGAAAGTGCTAAGTATGCTGGCGAACCCGAAGTTCTTTATCCTGCCCAGCTTGTAGTTCATCAGCTGTTGTTTCATAGTGCTCATCAATGATGTAGTCCAGTCATACACTATAAGTATCATACACTCTACTGAATAGAAAATGAGAGGCCTAGAAGCCTGATGCAGTGATTCCAAACCTGCTATCCTGGCTAGTACTAGAACTATCGCCTTGAGACTAAGGCTTTGGATGGCATTCATAGGAACCTGACTTCCGATCTTCTTTGTATATGGAAGGAAATATACGTCCATATACTCCTCTATGGCAAGACCCCCACCCACTCCATGAGCTCATAAGTTTACTACCTCACCTCGGGGGGATAGTCCGGTAATGAAGTAGATATCCTCTACTTCTAGTCTTGGTGGCATACCATCTAGCTGAAAATCCTTTGTGTCTGGGTCCCACTAGTCCATAAACATATGAAGAAGTCTTGGTTGAGCCCTCAAACCCCCAAGCTTCCAAAACTTGTACAATCAACATATTTTTAAAGCTTATTAAGCATTTATGTCTCGATGGACTTCCCTTCCACATCCTCATGCTCACACTCTCTCCATTCCAGCACCATCATGCTAAGAAACATCCAATTTTTGTGAGAATTTTCCATTGAAATTGGCATACCTGACCCTATACACGACTTTTCTTGGTAACAATAGCATATGTATGTGGGTAGGATTTGATTTTCCCGCGTACATCAAGCCCTATACACGACCCGATAGTCTATGACCTGCGTGGGTCAGGATACCCATTTATGGTTGCTTTAAAGTTAAAAATCCACCATGAAAACTCAAAACAAATGTATGGAATAGATGAATGAATGATATTAGGAATTGCCTGGTCCTGACGTCTTGTGATTTCGTTGCTCCTAGCTCCTGAAATCGACATGTAAAGTTCGTAGTCCAAATGGCTCCAAATGCACTATTTTGGGTAAAAAACATAATGGTATGGTAAAAATGTCAATTTTTACTATTTATCAAAATTCTTTTTAAAATTTTACCCACCTAGCCTATAGTTTGGGATTTTATTAACTCTTTTGAGTTGTTTGGACTAATATTGTTGTGTAGGGACCCATTTTGGGTGCACTTTCGCCAAGGTTTTGAGTCATTCGTGCCCGTAACAAGTATAACACTGAACTGACATATAGGATAGGATCAATTTTCCACATGCTTCATGCATTATCTGATGACCATGTCGCCTTAATTATAGGTATGAACCCACTTCATGATGTTACAAAACCTTCACACTTCTACTAGAAGTGGCATTATGTAAGTGGTAGAGCTTTCTTACTCATGGGTGGCCTAGATAGATCCCTCTTTTCCATTTGGTACCCATGTTGAGTGTCCTCCCTCATGTACGGGAGTCCCTTGTAGTTTCTCCATGTATTTGAACAGGAACCTCATATTCTTTCATGAACTTTATGTCGACCATCTCCCTCGGGGACTCCCATTTATATCAAGTTGTAATTGCATTTCATGCGTCCACTTTTTGTATTGAGCTTTATGTAGGCTCACTACTTCAATTTTATAATCCCTATAGCCTGAGCTTGTCTCAATCCTATCCAAGCAGAGCTTTCCATATATCTTTTGCAGCTTAATTATCCCATACCCAGAGGAGACATCCCCTCGAGTGTCCTTATCATGCATATGCTTCCTTGCATTGAGCATAGGTATGCTCCGCTGCTTGGAACTAGTTTGCTTTCCTGCGACACTCGTTTCCTCCTAGTTCTGTACTATAAGCAATTTTATTCTGTTTCAAGATTTCCAATAAGAAAAAGACCAAAAAATAAAAAATAAAACATAAAAATTCGGACGGGAAATGATATTACTTTCTATTTGGCAGTTGTCGTGTCATATCGCCTTCGAACATAGCAATGTATATTCCATCCATTGGTTGTGTTATTAGTATGAATTTAGGAGTTGTACTTGTTACTCTGATTTTTCTCCACTGGATGGTCATGCTTCCAGTCCCTATGGAGCCTTTGTCGATGCCTCCTATGTCGTAGAGTTGTCCTAGTTTCCATGTTGAATATATGCTTCATATGAGTCTTCATCTGCCTTATGCTCTTGTTTGAAGGAAGTTTTAACTTTATTCGACCATTCCTCAGTTATCTTGTCTTTACATGTGGTCCATTACCGATACAGTTACTAGTTCATGCACATCTGGTTCATATGAGCTCTAGAATATGGATATATAGTCCATTGAGTGCCTTGAGACTTGCAATCACCAGTGGTAGGTTCTGTCGCCATCAACATATTTGGGAATACATCAATGACCCCCAATTGACGGACTCTCTCAAGTGTTCGACCTCAACACATATATTCACTCTTGTTTGATTGCACTATGTACCTTGATTCCCATTATCATTATCAGTGGGATATCTCACATTTGTTAATGGTATACATCAATAGCCGATAATCAGACGATGGTCCATCATGTTCGACCTTGACACCTTTATTCACATGATGGGACATGTACTAGCGACATTTTATGCAGAATACCTCCGAGCTTGGTGGAATTCCATATATGCTACCTCCTTGATTGTGCTAGTATCTATGAGATATCAACTCTCATGACTAGACTCTAGTATACCATCATATGTCTTCATTCAGTATGAAGATCTTGCTCCACTGTATATTGTACATGGCGATGACCACATATGGCATATATCTATTATTTCTAATCATGGCCATTGTACTATTATGTATCCAAGGACTACTACACTTCATATTTGCAGTCACATGTAGAGATCTATCATTTGTATTGTACTGATGAGTGGCCATTTTTTCTACTTGGATCTTCATTACTCCACTTCTGGAACTACTATAATGTATTTCGGCCATCATGTTCCCCTCTGACCTCAGATATTAGGGATCATATGTTATAGCTGATTTTTCCACACATGGTATATCATGTTTTTATGGCCTATCCATGTCCCTGTGCATACTCCTTGTACCCCCTTTGCTCAGTGTTACTTTGACGCTCCAGGAAATCCCTTTCAAAAGTCATTTTTATGGGTATACGTGGGTCACCATCTTACAGCCCACATGTACATGCAACTTGCTCCACTATGACCCGCGTACATTGGGAAACATGCTCAAAAATATATATATATTTGGAGTTTTCCCTCATCAAGTAACGAATAACTTGACTCTTGGCCTTCCATATGCCTGGAAACAATCTGATTCGACCCTTCACTTCTCATTAATGGGCTATATATTGAGATACTTGGAAGCAATGAGGAGGAGGACTTGTGAGAGAAAATAGAATATAGTGGAATTGTGTAATTTCCAAAATTTTGCATTGGTTCACAATGTCCAAATCACATTTTCCATATTCATGAAAGTTGTCAAATGGATGCTAAAAGTCAAATAATTGGCAAGGAGGAAAATCACTAGTTTCCTAGGTTGGGGTGGAAGCTTTGAGATTTGGAATAAGGGGGATAAGAAATGATGTTTAGAAATTATAAGAGGATAAATATTTAATAATTTATCTTATTAAATAAATACAAGAGAAAATTGAAGTGGAAATGGAGCATGGAGACACATGGAGACTATGGGGCCCACACAAGCTAGAAAATTGGTGCCACATGGCATCCTCCTCTTTCAATCTCAAATCTATGGGAAGCCTAATGTTTTTGGATGGATTATAAGGTTAATATACTTGTCCATATACTTCATAGGTCTAATTTGGGATGAATTTGTAACTTACATGGGAGAGGAAGAGCCAAATGGGAGTTTCATGGACACTTGGCTAGATTCCCCTTACATTTATGACATCTATGACACCAATGATGGAGATTCTATGACATTTATGACACAAGTCAGATATAAATTCTGACATACTGACATTTAATGCCTGAATAGAGCATCTTATAGGTTGAACTTGAGAGTTGGATAAGGCTAAGAGACTCCTTCTCAAATTTGGGAGAAGAGGGAAGGTGAAGAGAGAGGCCACATGACATAGCATGAGAAACCACACCAATTTGACTTGGATTTGGTTTATGGATAGATTTGGAACCATATAAGACCAATAATGTTTATAAAATACATGTATCAACCATGAGAAGAATATTTTTTATCATGTGATGAATTTGGGTTTGTGAAGAGAGAGCTTGTGGATGACTAGTTCCTTGCCTTAGCCAATTTCGGGGGTGAAAGATTCCCATCCTAATTGGTGATTTGGAGAGGCCACTCAGGTATTTCAAGGAGCTTCAATGGAGTCATAAGTTTTAGGTTCAATCTACAGGAATCTCATGGACATCTCAATATCAGCTTGTTATTCCATTCATCTCAAGTTTTCTCACCATCTTTCAGCTCTATGGAGTGAGGCACACTTGGTTAGCTATTCATCTATTTGAGGGAGATTATCTTGATCTAGTATTTTGTATTCTGATGTAAATTATCTTTATTTCAAGTTCAGAAATCTATCAGGTCTAAATTCCAAGATATCTCATGTATTATTGTCCAATATTGAAGAAAAAATGCCATTTCCCCAATACCTTGTTGTAACCTCTTGTAATCTTGATGGAATCGAATATATGTGTGCACCATTGATGATTTATGAATGAATGAACTGTAATTGATGTATAATATGGGTTTCATGTTCAGTAACTGATAATTTGTGGCCATTGGGTCGAATTTCATATCATTTGGAGCAAACTACATCTCGTTTCCCCAAGGGTCCAAAACTAGTTTTTTTATATCTGATTGAAGGAAGTGATAACAGCCATGGGAGGTTGATTGGTTATGTATATGAGTCTCTGATAATGTATTATACATATCCCCTGCTTAAATTTGAGAATTTTAGCGGGTTTCAAGACACTTGGGAAGCCATTTCTATCATTCACCCTTGGGGGGATTTGAGCCCCGAAATTGCTAGTCAAAGAATCTATCTTATTCAAAATTTGATATAGAATTTTAGAAGTAATTGGAAGGCCATAATACATCCATGAAAATTATAAGTAAGTTATTATACCACTCATACACCTTTTGCTACAATTTGAGAGCATTTGGAGCTATTTGGAGTCATCTACCATTGGGGGTTGGAACCTCAAAACTACTAATAAATTCATGGAGTTCTCTTGGATACCTATTCGACCCCAAAACCACATATTATGATTCAAATATAATTTAATTAATGTATGATAACAGAGCCAAGTATCATACCCACCATTAGTGAAGGTTGTACAGTGTTGTGAAGAGATTTGTTCCAGGACCCAGGGGGGATTTCCACCTCCCAAATTGATTAGTCTTGTCCCAAAACTTATTCCCTTTCAAATTGCAGACCATGGTTGGGTATACCAGTTGATTATATTTCTGATATATGTGATAATATGTCCCATCACCCCTCAGGACCTTCCTCACCAAGTTTGAAATCAATTGGAGGAATTTTGGAATCAATTGAATCCATATAACTAGAGTTGTAAGAAGATGAAATTGAATACATTGTGAAAGAATTGAAGAATTGGTAATTTTGATAAAATTTTCTGAAAGGGGACATTACAGTGGTATCAGATCATGGAATTGGCACCTATTGAAGTTATGGATGGTATAGATGAATTAAATAAAGTCATTAAGCCATGTGGTGATGGTATGACCAGGCAGGTTAAGCAAGCATTCGAATCGATGGCTAGCCAATTTATGGGTAGTAGAAGTTTCCATCATGAAGAGACACATACTACCATTCATTTTGAACACCTTAATGATTGGTTGAAGGAAGTTATGAAAAATAATTCAAATAAGAGCTCATTAAGGAATAATCATCAATGCACAAGTAGGGAGGAGACCAAGGAGCTACAAATTTCTGTGGGTGGTGAAGAAGAAAAGACATTACATCAAGAGGATCAAAAGTCACTCCCAAATGAATTTTAAAAATATGAGGAAACATCACATTAGAAGGAAGAAGAGTACCTTGAAACTATTGAATATCATTCTGAAACAAATTCTACTATGGACATGGACCAAAGGGCATCTACGGATTGATGTTTGAACTATGAACGAGTACCTAATGATGGGTGCTCACACCTCTATGTTGGTGACATAGAGATCACTTTTGAAAGTGTTGCTACAAGCCAAAATTCCATTAAACATGAAAATGAATACATTGTAGCAGTTGAAGAAGAAACAAGATCAACTTCCCCATCACCACTTGAGCTTCATGAAGTTGGTCCAAGCAAGAAGGAAGAAGATGAGAAGGTTCATTTGCAAGAGCCTTATTTTCTTGAAGGGTCCTTAAATATGAAGGAAAATAAGATCCAAGAGGCCCTCAGCATACTCCATGACACTCAAGCATTGGTATCAAATTCTTGTTGGAGGGCTACTTCCTTGGAGGAGCCATCCTTCCTTGAAGACACAAAGAAGATTCAAAGAGCAATGTGCAACATCAAAGGTAATTTCATGTCTTTGCTTTTTGATAGAAAAAATGTCACTGAGCACAGTGAATGGTTACATGAATCCTACTTGAATAATAATTAAGTTATTCATAAGCTCACAATTCAAAACGAGCAATTTCTTGAAAAGTTGCAAGACACTTGTTTTTCCTCCTATGTTTCAGATTGTCAAATGGTAGATTGTTTGGAGGATTCTCATGACATGGTGGATCATGAGAAATTTGGAAATTTGAATGTACTTGATGTGTTTGAATATGAACTTGAAGAGATACAAACACTTGATGTGGTGGAAGAGGAACTTGAATTGTCTCTTGATGAAGGTTATGCAATTTTTAAAGAAGAGCACGGTTCCTCTACATTGGAACCAATATATGACAAAGGTTTCACACTTTTGAAGGAGCTGCATGATACTACCCATATGGATCCTTACCATGATGAAACTTCTGCACCTTTTGATCATTTGGGTGAGTTAGTTCATTCTCCTACATCCTACAATTCCATGTTTTGCAACATTAGTCTCAATGAAGTATGGGTGAAAGGGTTCTTTTTTATGGTGCCACATGAGGAGTATGAAACTCTTATATTTACTTTTTATGATGATATGGTTGGAGAACACTCTTATTCACATTTTCAACAGCATCCTTTGTTACTTTATTATGATGCACATCTACATGGATGCACCTATGATATGTATTTGAGTCACTTGAAGACTCGTGGTTTTTCTTGCTAAACACTTGGTTCATTTGATGTTGGAGGAACTTCATGCGACACTTGGGTGAAGAGGGATATGATTGAGGAACATGATTATTGGCAGCAACATCCTCTGTTATTTCATGATGATATACATATTCATGGGTGTATTGATGAGACTCTTTGAGCCACTTGAAGTCTTCATGTTTTATTTGCTCCTTATTTGGTTCATATTTTGGTGGAGGTTCTTCATTAAATTCTTGGATGAAAGAAAAAATGGCTAATTATTATTTTGATGAATATTACATTCTTTGGGAGCAACATTATAGGACATGGGATCCTCACCTATGTCATTGGATCAGATTTGATTGGTCACTTGAAGCATGTATGCACTTGGCAAATGGTAGTCTACTCACTTGGAGGTATAAGCACTTTCATGATTTTTTGATGAGGCACCTCCTTGATGTATATTTTTATTATGTTGTTATGTACTTTGATGATATATATTATGTACTCATGATGTTTGGAAGAATGCATACAAGAAAATGGGATCCAAGAATTCTGTTTCCTAATGGTATGAGTTTGAGAGCACTCTTAATTGTTGGAGTGCAATGCAAGCAATGGGACCCCGGGATACTTTTTAGTCCCATTGATTCCAAATTATTCGGGAAACAAGTAGTATGGGAGATGGATTCCCCACTTAATAAGGTGATGTTAATCATATTAGTGCAGCAGAAAGCATGGTGGTTCCTCTCTAAAATCTTCATGGAATCTCAAAGACTCAAAGTGGGCAGCTCAGTGGCAACTTCAAAGAATCATACAGAAAGCAAGTTCTTCAACAACCATGTTTGAAATTGCTTGAGGACAAGAGATATTGGGAAGGGAGGATTTGTAATGTCCCAAATTTTGAATTGGGTCACAATTTCCAAATCACATTTTCCATATTCATGAAAGTTGTCAAATGGATGCTAAAAGTCAAATAATTGGCAAGGAGGAAAATCACTAGTTTCCTAGGTTGGGGGTGGAAGCTTTGAGATTTGGAAGAAGGGGGATAATAAATGATGTTTAGAAATTAGAAGAGGATAAATATTTAATAATGTAGCTTATTAAATAAATACAAGAGAAAAGTGAAGTGGCAATGGAGCATGGAGACACATGGAGACTATGGGGCCCACACAAGCTAGAAAATTGGTGCCACATGGCATCCTCCTCTTGCAATCTCGAATCTATGCGAATCCTAATGTGTTTGGATGGATTATAAGGTTAATATAATTGTCCATATACTTCATAGGTCTAATTTGGGATGAATTGTAACTTACATGGGAGAGGAAGAGCCAAATGGGAGTTTCATGGACACTTGGCTAGATTCCCCTTACATTTATGACATCTACGACACCAATGATGGAGATTCTATGAAAGTTATGACACAATTCAGATATGAAGGCTGAAATAATGACATAATGACATGTCAGTCATGAATAGATCATCTTAGAGGTCGAATTTGAGAGTTGGAGAAGGCCAAGAGGCTCCTACTCGAATTTGGGAGAAGAGGGAAGGTGAAGAGAGAGGCCACATGACAAAGCATGAGCAACCACACCAATTCGATTTGGCTTTGTTTTATGGATGGATTTGAAAAATTATAAGACCAATGATGTTTATACAATACATGGATCAGCCATGAAAATAATATTTTTGATAATTTGATGAATTTGGGTTTGTGAAGAGAGAGCGAGTGGATGTCTAGTTCTTTGCCTTGGCCAATTTCGAGGGTGAAAGATTCCCATCCTAATTGGTGATTTGGAGAGGCCACTCAGGTATTTCAGGGAGCTTCAATGGAGTCATAATTTACAGGTGCAATATACAAGAAGCTCATGGACATCTCAATATCAGCTTGTTCTTCCATTCATCTCAAGTTTTCTCACCATCTTTCAGCTCTATGGAGAGAGGCACACTTGGTGAGGTATTCATCTCTTTGAGGGAGATTCTCTTGATCTAGTATTTTGTATTCTGATGTAAATGATCTGTATTTAAAGTTCAGAAATCTCTCACATCTAAATGCCAATATATCTCATGTATTATTGTCCAATATTGAAGAAACAATGCCATTTCCCCAATACCTTGTTGTAAACTCTTGCAATCTTGATGGAATCGAATATATGTGCGCACCATTGATGATTTATGAATGAATGAAATTTAATTAATGTATACCATGGGTTTAATGTTCAGTAATTGAGAATTTGTGTCCATTGGGTCGAATTTCATATCATTTGGAGCAAACTACATCTCGTTTCCCCAAGGGTCCAAAACTAGTTTTTATATATCTGATTGAAGGAAGTGATAAGAGACATGGAAGGTCGATTGGTTATGTATATTATTATATGATAATGTATTATACATATCCACTACTTAAATTTGAGAATTTGAGTGGGTTGCAACACACTTGGGAAGCCATTTCTATCATTCACCCCGGGGGGGATTTGAGCCCCAAAATTGCTAGTTAAAGCATCTATCTTATTCAGAATTTGATATAGACTTTCAAAAGTAATTTGAAGGCCATAATAAATCCCTGAAAATTATAATTAAGTTATTAAATCACTCATACACCTTGTGGTACAATTCAAGATCATTTGGAGCTATTTAGAGTCATCTACCATTGGGGGTTGGAACCTCAAAACTACTAGTAAATTCATGGAGTTCTCTTGGATACCTATTCGAACCCAAAACCAAATATGATGCTTCAAATATAATTTAGTTAACGTCTAATAATAGAGCCAAGTATCATACCCACCATTAGTGAAGGTTGTATAGTGTTGTGAAGATATTTGTTCTAGGACCCAGGTGGGATTTCCACCTCCCAAATTGACTAGTCTTGTCCCGAAACTTATTCCCTTGTAAATTGCAGACCATGGTTGGGTATATTAGTTTATTATATGTCTGATATATGTGCTAATATTTCCCATCACTCCTCAGGACCTTCCTCACCAAGTTTGAAAGCAATTGGGGGAATTTTGCAATCAATTGAATCCATATAACTAGAGTTGTAAGAAGATGAAATTGAATACATTGTGAAAGAATTGAAGAATTGGTCATTTTGATAAAATTTCCTGAAAGGGGACATTACAAATTGTGCCCCATTCTTGCATACTTGAGTCTGCATCCCTTTGTCCTTGGAGCAACCATTGGTTGTCTTTCCCAAGATTACCTTTGTCATGTGGGCTTTCCTTGATATGGAGGATTGAAGTGGTGGAGGTCCAGGTGGAGGACTCGGTTTCTCGATTTCGACAAGGTGCTGACAGAGGTTGTCATTTGTATCTCTATTTACATTTAACAGAAATATCCATTTCTCATCTATTACATGTGTAACTTTGAATATTTGTATCCATGGACATAGTTTCTTTGATTCTATATTGAATTTGTATATGCTAGATTAGATTATAACACTTAATATCTAATATGCTTGTGTATTTCGTTGTTGTTGAGAATCGAATGTAGGTACAAGTGTGATTGAAAGCTCTACAGGGATCTTCTACGAACCTCCAGAATAAGGTATGCTTCTCATCCCTTAGTGTTAGTTTTGTTCATAACTTTAGCATATTGGAAATGGATTGATTTATGGTGTCATACTATCTATTGTGGTCTACCCCAAGCCATATGAATTTTTCTCCATAATAGGGCCATAGGATGGGAAAATTCCCAATGGACCCTCCGCAACCCTAATGCATCAATGAGATTTTAAAATAAAATATTTGACGTGGGAAGAGTATCCTCATCTTGTTTTGAAAGATTGTATTTTGTAGTAAGTCATAAATATTTTGTTCATGTGTTTTGAACAATGTAACACCGAGGACGATGTTGATACTAAGGGGGAGGGGAATGTAATGTCCTTGGATAATACCCCTGGTTGTATCATGTAAATTTTGATATGTATTTCCTGAGTGGTAGGACAAATCTAATATTTAACCTTATTAATATAAAATTATAAACTGGCTTCGGTGGTGGCAGCACACTGAAGAGATAAGGAGAATTTTAAATTCATCAAGGGAAAGTGAGGAGGGGGGTGTTGTATAGCCTAGAAGAGGGATAAGTCATAACCCTGTTCACCCTGTAACCTTAAGAAGACCCCCTTTCACCTTTTGTTAAGCTAATCTTGTGCCAAACCTTGTTTGCCTTTTAATTCTTGTTTAATTGTTAAGTATGTTTGTTGGGAAATAGGGCAGACCCAGGTTTAATCCTTTTGCGTCGCACCAACAAAAGACCCATAGTGTTGGCCCTTTCGGCAACAACCTGCGAACAGGTTGCAGTCTCACTTGAAACAGCTATGGGGTGCCGCAGAATTAGGTTTCTGCAAGCAGAGAGGGAGATTACTGTACCTTGTCCTTTAACAACTTATAATCAATAAACACAGAGCTCCGACATTTATACCTAAATAACTTCGCAGATAAATAAACATACAGTGACTTGCTCAACCCACTACAGGGAATTCACAGCGAAGCTATTTATTAACAGTGATCTTACTTATCAGATTTACACAGTTATTAATGCGTGGAAACAAACAGAAATAGAAATATCACAAGAACCACAACACCAGATATAACGTGGTTCACCCCCAGTGTAGGGGCTACGTCCACAGAACTATGTTTTATTTCAACTTTCTTCAAAATCACAGTCCTGATCTGCGCACTCAACTGCAGATCTCTTCAGTCTCTTGAGCCACGCACACAGTAGCAGGCCTCTGCACACACAGCTGCAGATTTCCCTTAACCTTTTACAAAAACCCTCTGCGCACACAGCTACAGAGGTAGTCCACGCACACAGCTGGGACTTAACCTTTCTTTACACAATAGCCTTAGCTTCGCCTTAACCTTCTTTACATCAAAAGCCTAACTTTTCTTATTTACAAAAATTCCTATTTATACATCGCGCTATTACAAAACCATGGCTTCAAACCATGGGCACCCCAAAACCCTAAACCCTGGTTTTAAACCACGGGTTTATTACAATAGAGAACTTTGACTCGACCCCCAACACCCCTAAGACTATTTTGAGTCAACCTCCGCTTACAAACTCCTTTGGCCCGCGAATATCCTTAAGGACTGTTGGGGTGCGCACCCCAACAGGCCCCTAAGACTCACCAGTGGCCCGTCTCGGGACACTCTACGGTTCTTTTGGCAGACGTACTTTATCAGCAAGGGTAGCATACTGCTTATTAAGGTCGTGGATGATTCTGTCAGCGGCCTGTTCCTTTTCCAACAATTCCTGCAGTACCTCGCCTGTTGTTTCTGTAGCCCTTTGCTGTGCGAAGGCATCATATTCTTTTAGGACTTTAAGTTGGGTGTCCATAGCAGTGCTTAATTCAAGTGCTTCGCTAAGAAGTGGCTACATAGCATTTTGTACGTCTGCTGCGTTTACCCTGCATAATTCTATTTCCTGCTGGAGTTCGTTGCTGCGCTTTACTTTGATCATTTTCTCCATGGGTGGTAGACTCTTAATTGCTGCTTTTACTGCATCCAATTCTGCCTGTTTCTGCCGAATGGTTTCTTGCAATTTCCCAATTCTTGGATGTTCCTGCAGGGTAGCCCAAGTCTCCACACTATCTTCTAACAGCTTTGATGCGCTGCCCACAATGTCTGAAAGTTCTGCTGTAGATGCTTGAATGTCTGCGCGGCGTTGTTCTTTGACCGCAGGTGGACTTTCTGGGTGGATGCGGAGTTGAAGCTCCGCGAGCTGGGTCTCATGCTCTACTTTGAGCTTCTCCATTTCACTGTGGGACTGCTGCACATAGTCTTTCAACCTAACCAGTCTTTGCTCTGGTTCTTCCAGCAGTTGCATGTCGAAGTCAGGCAGACTTCGACATGCTTCATCCAATACTCGAGCCAATGTAATCCGCTTACGTTCTGCGTCCTTCTTTCGTTGCTCTGCTGCTTCCAGTTGCACTGCGATGTCCTCTTTCTGCTTCCTAGTGTCGTCCAACTGGAGTAGGGAAAATTTGTCGCGGGCCTGAATTTCCTTTGCGATAGCGGACTGGCAGAGATATAGTTCAACCATGGACATCTTGGTGTAGTCAATTCCTACTGTCATGGTCATCACTGCGCGAGATGCTACATCAGTTGTGATAAGGGCAACCGCGGATATTTGGCCGTTGTGCTCTCGGGCTGGCCATTGCCTTATGTCAGGCTGCGCACTTACCGGAGTACTGCTAGCTATAGTGCTGGTCACTGATTGTGCTGCTAAATCCTTTAGCTCCGATATGCCACCAGTGATGACCTGCAACTGTGCAGCTGCGAACTCAGACCATTTTTTGGTAAGGACTTCAGTGGACTTTGACAAAGCATCCTCGAGTTCCTCACTTGTTAGGCCAGTAGTGTCATCAATGTTCTTTTCCTTCGACGCCTTTGTTTTCTTTCGGGAGCGCGGCCTGTCCACTTCCTCGACTTCTGGTGACTTGCGCTTATCCTGCCTGTTAGGTTCTGGAGTAGTCTCGACCGAATCTTTCCCTTCACCTTCATCGGTATCCATCTCATCGCCGTGGTTGCTGTCATTTTGCTGCGACTCGGTCTGTTCTTTGCTGTCTTCCAGGGGAACTTGCTGTGGTGCATTGCTAGGCCCAACACCCACATTGGTAACTATGGGGATGGGGATGTGAGGCGTCTTGCCTACATCTTTCAACCATTCGACCGGCCAGTGTTGAACTATTGCGCGAATATCGCCTTCGGTGACTACATAAGGTAACTTGAACCATTGATGCTGTTCATCTGCGCGAGCTTGGATGAAGGTATGATGTAGGTCAGCACTGAAAGTAGCTGCGCCATGATAGTGGGAAAATAACTTCTGACTGAGCCGTGGAGTTTTGGCCATCTGAAACTAGATATCCATCATATAGAAAGAAAACACATAATTTGTCATCTGCTGGTGTTTCCTGTCCTGGGAAACCCATAGCGAGGCATACCTGGCTGCGCCAGTTGTGTTCTCCGGATCATTAGGGAACTGTGATTCCAGGGGCTCTCGCCACCCTACCAATGCAATAAGGACAAGTAACCATGAGTAATGGAAGGGCCTATCTTTCTTTTGCGCATCAACCCCCCTGTGAAGAAGTCCGGCGCGAGATATATTATTACAGCAACTGACTACCTTACCCGTTGGGCTGAAGCCCAACCAGTCAAGAACTGTAGTGCTGCTACAGTTGCGCAATTCATCTTTGATCACATCTTGTCCAGGTTTGGGTGTCCTCGCGTCCTTATGAGTGATCAAGGATCACATTTCTTAAATAAAACTATTGAAGTATTAACTGAAGAATTTCAAGTGTATCATCAGAAAAGTACAGCCTATCATCCACAAGCAAATGGGACTGTCGAAGCTTTTAATAAGATCCTGGAGCATGCTTTGACAAAGGTTTGTAATGCTAACAGAAATGATTGGGACCTTCGAATTCCAGCAGTGCTATGGGGTTATAGAACTACTTGCAAAAAGTTGACAGGCCATACACCTTTTCGATTGGTTTATGGGAAAGAAGCCGTCATGCCCATGGAGTACATTGTTCCTAGCCTCAGAATATCTGCTTTCACCGAGATGGCTGACCTTGCCGTAATGACAGAAAGACTGAAACAGATATTAGAACTCGAAGAAGATAGATTTATTGCAGGTTTCCAGCAAAAGGTGTAGAAAGCTCGAGAAAAAGCGTGGCATGACAGACACATTAAGAAGAAACAATTCCAGCAGGGTGATCTTGTGCTCCTCTATGACAGCAAATTCATGAAGTTCCCAGGGAAGTTCAAGACACATTGGAAGGGACCATATATAGTACAGAAAGTTACTGATGGGGGCGCAGTCCAGCTAGCTAAGTTAAATGGAGAACTTTTTCCTTCTATGATAAATGGGAGTCGTCTAAAAAAGTATAGGGATAGGCTAGGTACTCAGAATCGGAGGTAGCACCAAGAAAGAAAAGTCCATGTACCCAGAACAACTGAAATCGGTTATTGGACCATTAGGGAAGCTGCTCGCCACACTATGAAATCTCGCAGTCTAAAGGATGAAGTATGGGACGCCGAAGGTTGGTCAGGGGACGCAGGTTCATCCTGTGTCGAAGGGGAAAGTGGTTGTTATGTCGTAGGTTGGAACTGTGTTGCAGCATAGAATGAGACGGATAGGACAAAATGAATTTGGCGGCGGTGGCACGTGAGATACTCTCAACACCCGTAATTATGAGATTTTGGGAAAATCTGAGGCTGGGTGTGACGATATTTTTGGCATACAAGCGGATTTGATGTCATTAATACACTATGATGACAGATTCTGTAACGGAATTGTATAAGTAAGCTACATTGGCCATGAAGTCTTCCATAAAGCACTTCTTGTAGTTTGCTCGATTGAGGCCATGTCAAACAATTGTGAAGTCCAGGAGCTAGTATGAGAGTTCAGAGAGAGAGGTCTGCAGAACCTTCTGAGTAATCCGCCAGTACAGTCGTATTCGACTTAGGTACTAAGGTAGGAAGAAGTTTGCTCTAAATCAGGCGAAGGCAGGCACAAATTTGCTCTAACATGGAACGACGAAGGCCATAAGACCTCGCCAACAGATTCTGGGGAACCCCACCATGAAATCTTTCGGCATAGCAGAACCGTGGCAGCTGTGTGTCTTATGCAGCATGACATGCAATTCCAGGGGACCCCAAGTTGTGGATGGTTAAGCGTCGCCAACCCGAGCAAAGGATGGGGTTGCAGATGGATCCACACGACCTTGCCCAGCATTAATAGCAAGAAGGAACGAAGCAGGCAGTCGGCAATAGTAGGACGGAATCCAACAATCAGCGCACATTGTCTTCGCCAAACAACTTTTACCACCAGCCGAATAGATGAGTGCCCCAGGACGGGACACTGGTGAGTCTTAGGGGCCTGTTGGGGCGCGCACCCTAGCGGTCCTTAAGGAAAATATCCGCGCAAGCCAAAGGAGTTGTAAGCGGAGGTTGACTCAAAATAGGCTTAGGGGTGTCGGGGGTTGAGTCAAAGTTCTCTATTGTAATAAACCCACGGTTTAAGACCAGGGTTTAGGGTTTTGGGTGCCCATGGTTTGAAGCCATGGTTTTGTAATAGCGCGATATATAAATAGGCATTTTTGTAAATAAGAAAAGTTAGGCTTTTGATGTAAAGAAGGTTAAGGTGAAGCTAAGGCTATTGTGTAAAGAAAGGTTAAGTCCCAGCTGTGTGCGTGGACGACCTCTGCAGCTGTGTGCGCAGAGGGTTTTTGTAAAAGGTTAAGGGAAATCTGCAGCTGTGTGCACAGAGGTCCGCTGTTGTGTGCGTAGCTTAAGAGACTGAAGAGATCTGCAGCTGAGTGCGCAGATCAGAACTGTGATTTTGAAGAAAGTTGAAATAAAACACAGTTCTGTGGACATAGCCCCTACACTGGGGGTGAACCACGTTATATCTGGTGTTGTGGTTCTTGTGCTGTTTCTATTTCTATTTGTTCTCATGCATTAATAACTGTATAAATATGATAAGTAAGATCATTATTAATAAATAGCTTCGCTGTGAATTCCCTGTAGTGGGTTGAGCAAGTCACTGTATGTTTATTTATCTGCGAAGTTATTTAGATATAAATGTCGGAGCTCTGTTTTTATTGATTATAAGTTGATAAAGGACAAGGTACAGTAATCTCCCTCTCTACTTGCAGAAACCTGATTCTGCGGCACCCCATAGCTGTTTCGGGTGAGACTGCAACCTGTTCGCAGGTTGTTGCCGAAAGGGCCAACACTGTGGGTCTTTTGTTGGTGCGACGCAAAAGGATTAAACCCGGGTCTGCCCTATTGCCCTGGGTCATTTCTATTTCTGTTTGTTTCGACGCATTAATAACTGTGTAAATCTGATAAGTAAGATCACTGTTAATAAATAGCTTCGCTGTGAATTCCCTGTAGTGGGTTGAGCAAGTCACTGTATGTTTATTTATCTGCGAAATTATGTAGGTATAAATGTCAGAGCTCTGTGTTTATTGATTATAAGTTGTTAAAAGACAAGGTACAGTAATCTCCCTCTCTGCTTGCAGAAACCTGATTCTGCGGCACCCCATAGCTGTTTCGGGTGAGACTGCAACCTGTTCGCAGGTTGTTGCCGAAAGGGCCAACACTGTGGGTGTTTTGTTGGTGCGACGCAAAAGGATTAAACCCGGGTCTGCCCTATTGCCCACTTATAATCAATAAACACAGAGCTTCGACATTTATACCTAAATAACTTCGCAGATAAATAAACATACAGTGACTTGCTCAACCCACTACAGGGAATTCACAGCGAAGCTATTTATTAACAGTGATCTTACTTATCAGATTTACACAGTTATTTCCTGAGTGGTAGGACAAATCTAATATTTAACCTTATTAATATAAAATTATAAACTGGCTTCGGTGGTGGCAACACACTAAAGAGATAAGGAGAATTTTAAATTCATCAAGGGAAAGTGAGGGGGGGGGGTGTTGTATAGCCTAGAAGAGGGATAAGTCATAACCCTGTTCACCCTGTAACCTGAAGAAGACCCCCTTTCACCTTTTGTTAAGCTAATCATGTGCCAAACCTTGTTTGCCTTTTAATTCTTGTTTAATTGTTAAGTATGTTTAAGGGGTGGTTAGGGGAGGATTAGGTGGGGAATTAATGGTGTCATTTGACACGTTTCTACATGGGGAATAGTTTCCATGCATGGTTTATGGAATTGAGATTAGGGGAAAAGAGAGGCTGGAGCTTGGGGTGTTATGATAGGGGTTAGAGTGTGTAAGGGAAGATAAGAGAGTGCACAAGGGAAAAGAGCTATGTGTTGTGCATGGGGGGGAAGTGAGGCATTAGGGAGCATCACGTTGGGAGAAATTGTGTGTGTGTTGAAGCCATAAGAGTAACATACATATCTTAGTGAGAAGTGTCAAATTGTATGAACCCAACTTACCTTTTGTGTTTTATTTTGCTAGCATGTGGTTGACTGTTGTGTTGTGGTCAATTGAATGGAAAATTATGCATGAACCGCTCTGGTGGAGCTCCTTGTTGTTGAGTAAGCAGTGATGAGTTTCACTGTGGTGCCATGGGATGGAAAACAAAGTGGGAATTATGTAGTTTGGCATGGAATTGGATATGGGCTACCTCTAGATCCTTGTGTTTGGGAGTGTGACCATATGTTATTTCCCGTGTTGGAAAGAGACTTTAGATCCTTGTGTTTGTGAGTATGGAAGAATGTTATTTCATGAGTTGGAAATATATTCTAAATCCCTATGTTTGGGAGTGTGGTGAAATGTGATTCCTGTGTTGGAAATATATTTGGGTAGAGGCAATAGTTTCTTGGTGAATTTACAAGTCCTAGCTCGGGGGTGGACTTTGAGTGCCGAAATAATAAAGATTGGGCAGAGACCTTCGGTTGGGTGGACCATGGAAGCCATGAAGCTAGTTGCCATTATTTATTTTCAAATAAGTGTTCATGGCTTAACAGTAATTTGTAAATTGTTTAAGTGTGAATGTGTAAGATAGTCCATGTATGCATGTTAGTATGTTGAATGCTTTTAGAAAGATATATTATGGATAATTTGTGCTTTGATCCCGATGATGCCACCTGTTTTTGGTGTTGGAATTTTCCTGTTTGGAATGAATATCACCTTAGATGGGCTTGAGTAGCTAAGTCTCTTAAAGTTAAAGAATGTTTATGAATTATGTTATGATGAAGTAAAAATGCATGATCTGAGAAGGCACAACCTTCTTAATAATTTTTGGGTATAACATAAAATTCATGTTATGTAATTGGACCATTAAGTAAGTTGTCCATGTTGGTAATAGGTTAATGGGATGAATGCATGAGTTTAAGCTAATTGCTCTCTTTAAATATAGTTGTGATGCTTTTTTTGTGAGTTGTTTGATGTTTTAAGCTTTGTTAAATAGAGTTGATGGTTGTAGTATTACATTGTTTTCTAGTCTTGTTAAGTTGATTTATAGGGATATAATGTCTTATGAATTATTTAAGACTACATAGCCCTAAATTTATGGATGTTATTTTCATGTTAATAAGTCTTTGTTTATTCAGAATTGGGAAAAGTTATAAAGAAGGTTTATATATTTTAGTATGCTCGATCCATGTAGAATTGAATTGAGAACAATAATTATCTTTGTAATAAGAGTGAAGTTCATATTTACTTAAGGATGTTTATAATTTGCTTGGGTAAAGATGATACATGTATTTATAACTTTGTTCATGAGATTTAATGAGATTGCAATGCAGACTGTCTGTTCAGGGATGTTTTTCCCTTTTTTGTTGGCAGTCTATGTTTGAAGTTTTTGTTGGTTTATTTGTGCTTGATTGTTGATTGAAGGATTGTTAAACCGATCATTTTTGAATTTTTAGGGCACGACCTTGGTTATTTTACCCCTGTTGATTTTGTCCTTGTTCTCTGTTCAATCTTCATTATATTTTGTGTATGTTCGAGAGTTTGACACGATGCCAAATTCATGGCTGAAACTCTAGTTATATGTTAATTTTCCTTCGCCGCTTTATAAAAAGAACTGGCAAGTGTTGGTTTGTTGATTTGTATGAAATTGGGATCGTTGGTTACAGTGTCAATGTTTAATTGGGATCATTTTATTATGGTGTCGATGTTAATTGGGATGGTTGGTTTACAGTGCGGATGCAAAATCGAAGCATTGAAGGCGAAGGACAAAAAAGCGAAGCGGTGCATAGTACCCATGATCAGTGCCGGGAAGCATGGAAGACTGCAGAGAGCTGTGGTGTGATGGAAAGAGGCAACCTCAAGTACAGATATGGTTGACTGTCACTAGTTAGGGTTTTGGGTTACTATTGGGACAGGCCCACAGTGTTGTAATGGCAAGACCTTCGGGCTGCCTATAAAAGGATATATTTTGTATTGTAAAAGGGTTAGCTATTCAGTTTTGTTGGTTCATTCAGTTGTTAGTAGTGTTTTGCAGATTATTAGACTGTTGTAAAAGCCTAGCTTTGGTTTTGTTATTAGCGGTAGCAATCTTACGGTAACCAGTAGCTGGCTTATAGAATATGTATGTAACGATCCGCAGGGATCGACAAAGAGGGAAGAGTATATTGTAAGAGAGAAATATAGAAGAGAAAAGAGATCTAAGAGAGAAGATCTTAAGCTGCATATGCGGTGCAGCAGAACTGTGTTTTACCTTCCCCTGAGCTATAATAAAAACACAGTTCTGTGGACGTAACTTCCATCCTGGAGGTGAACCACGTTAAAATCAAGTGTTATGCGATTGGTTTATGTGTTATGTTTACTTATGCATTTCTTAGTCAGTTCATGGACTTTGTTTACAGTTTAATGAATGAATGTGTTAATCAATTCACAACAATATAGAAGGGTAAACATAAGTTAAAGTCTTTGGCATGCTGTATATGGTTCATTTATGCTTTGTGTAAAACAGTCTCTATTGTAGTATCGAATAGCCTTGTATGTTAAGTCTTGCACGTCGACACGAGAAATGCTAAGTGCGCTAAACCACGGAGGTAGGATATCACAGAGAGGTGATATCGCACCGGCAGAGGAGCTGCGGTGCGTGATACCGCAGGTTAAGGACTTAGTGTTGGGTAGGAACTGCGTGTCGCACAGTGCGCGGTGATGCGATAAGGTCAAAGATATCGCGAGTCTGGGAAAGTGCGCACCGCAGGAAAGGATCGCGCGACGGTATAAGGGAATATCTCGCGGCTAGAAGAGCTGCGAGGCGAGGAGATTGCGCGATGTGAGCAGGAGATCGCACGACGTGTAGAAAGAGACCTTGCAGCTAGGAGAGCTGCAAGCCACTAGTAGGCTTGCCACAGAACCTGGTCCAAGATGCTTGAGTCCTTGGCCAACCCATTAGAGTCACTTCGGGTGAGACTTCAGGCCGCTTTGCGGTCTGTCGCTGAAAGGGCCAGTGATCTAGGGGTGTTGTTGGTTGATTATAGTTAACCCGGGTCTGCCCATAGCAACCAACAGTCAGTCCTCAAAGGAACATTCCATAGCATCTACAGATGATAGTCCAACTGTCAAAACAAAAAACCAACCTTCCAACACTAGGTCTACACAATCTCTTGATTTGGAGTATGACTTGGTTGAGGATTTGAAGAAAATCAGAGCCAACATTTCTATCTATGAACTCCTCAAATTGCCTGTGATTCGAGATAAGATGATGCAAGGGGTTTCTTTAAGTAAAAATGACAAATCTTCCTCCACTCAAAACAGTTCTGCTAGTTCCAAAGACAACCCAACAAAATCTTCAGTCAACGCCTCATCCATAGGTAAGAAATCGGATTCCTCAACCCCTCCCTTTCTGCTTACATTTGAAATCTGCAATCGTAAAGTACACAATTGTCTGATAGACTCAGGGGATTCAAAGAATGTCATGCCATATTTAGTATGCAAAACACTTAATGCAGTCCCTGTGCCATGTGATACGAGCATTGTGCAACTTGACTGATCTAATGTAAAGGTAATAGGGAAGTTGAACGAAGTGCTGATAAGACTAGCATCAAATCCTCAAGTTCATTTCATCATTGACATAATTGTTGTAGATATCCCTGAGGAATATGGCTTATTCCTCGGCAGAGATTGGTCTGAAAAATTGAAGGGATATTTTGCAACGGACTAGTCACATTTATGGATACCTCATAATGGTCGTCGAAACAAAATTAGAATTGATCGAGAACGTTATATGAAGCACATAGTCACCGAATTGGATGACTCAAACAAACTAGTATTATTCACTGATACCATAATGGGAAATTACATGGTTGATTCTTTCTTTGGGAACCTCGAGGCTAAAACTTAATCGGTCCAAGATCTAGGACAGCAGTCGGAAGTTTTCCATTTCACACAAGTATCGGATGAAATTCCAGTTCCGAACACTGCACATTTGGATCTAAATAATGGGCTCTGGTCTCTATACTTTGATGGATCTAAGTCAAAGGAAGGAGCTGGGGCCAATTGCCTGTTAATAGATCCTCAAGGAAAAAGGTACTTTGTTGCTTGTAGGTTGGAATTTGAGTGCACCAATAATATTGCTGAATATGAAGCCCTTATTCAAGGGCTGAAAAAGGCAATTGACTTAGAGGCTAAAGCTTTGGTAGTGTTAGGAGATTCTGAAATTATCGTTAGACAAGTACGCAACACTATACATTGCATTGCTGGACACCTAAGACATTACTAGACATAGGTGTGGAATTTATTATTATCATTTGAAGCTTTTAACATAAATTCTATTCCTCGTTATTTGAATCAGGAAGCAGATCTGTTAGCTAATGTTGCTTCAAGGCTAATTCCGTCTGAAGGGATGCTTGCTGATTCTTTTTCTGTTGAACTGATTTTCTGACCTTCCATACCTTATAACATTACCAATTGGAGAGTTTTTGACCATGACGAGCAGTTAATCGAGTTTTTGACTATGAAGGACACTTTCAAAGATGCAGTCATCGATGAAATGACTCATGATGAAGATCTGTACAACTTTGCGGTAATTCATAAACCTTGTTCAATTGAAGAATCTCTTGATCAGGTCAGTACCCTTCCTAGATCTGTAATTAAACTTGAGAAATTCTATGATTTGAAGGATAAATTTAGAGGTGCAAGAACTGTAAAACCAACAGCTCTACTATGCAATCTGAAGTCATAAATTTAGGCACTGAAAACAATCCTCAATGTGTCAATCTGGGCAGTACATGTACTCCCCAAGAAAAAACAGCCTTCATACGACTCTTTAATGAGTTTAAGGACATTTTTGCTTGGACATATGACGATCTCAAGACATTTGATCCAAACACTATGCAACATGTCATCCCCATGAAACAACAAGCTAAACCATTTCAGCAGAAATTGAGAAAAATTCACCCTAGCCTAGAACCGGCTGTTAAGAAAGACCTTAACAAACTCCTCACTGCTAGAATAATTTTTCCAATGCGGCATGCGCAGTGGGTGGAAAACCTCGTTCTTGTTAGAAAGAAAAATGGTGATATTAGGTTGTGCGTTGATTTCTGGAATCTAAACAAGGTTTCAGAAAAAGAAAATTATCTCGTTCCGCCTATGGAAAAGATATTACAACAGGTCTCTGGATCTGAAATGTTCTCACTTTTAGATGTATTTTCGGGATACAATCAAGTATTAGTGTCCAAAACAGATCAGTTGAAAACAACCTTTAGAACCCCTTGGGGAACTTATGCCTATAGAAAAATGCCGTTTGGTTTAATTAATGCAGGAGCAATGTTTCAAAGGGCAATGGATAGTGCGTTCAGAGGCCTGATCGGCCAATTTGTTGTCATTTACCATGACGACATAACTGTCTTTTCAAAAAATAGAGCTGATCACCCAACACATATTAGGAGGGTTTTTGAACATTGCAGGAAATATGGGATCTCCTTGAATCCCAAGAAATCCATATTTGCAGTTACTGAAGGTAAGTTATTGGGTTTTGTAGTTTCAAAACAAGGTATCAATATTGACCCTGAACGTACCCAGGCTATAGCATAGATTTCTCTGCCTCACTCAAAGAAAACCATGCAGTCATTTCTAGGGAAGATAAATTTTGTCTCCAGATTTATTCCTGGTTTCACTGAGATTGTCAGACCACTTCAGAAAATGATTAAGAAAGATGCTGATTTCAAATGGTCCGCTGAAGAAAAACAGTGTTTTCATGACATATTAAAAGCTATTGCTGAAGCTCCTACCTTAATAAGCCCGGATTTCTCTAAACCATTTATTTTGTACACGTTTGCTTCTGACTCTTCATATGCTGCTGTTTTAACACATAAAAATCAGGAAAATAATGAAGCTCCCATTGCTTTTACAAGTTCCGGTTTGAACGGTGCAGAGCTCAATTATCCAGAAGTAGACAAACAAGCATTCGTTGTCTTTAAGTCAGTAAAACATTTTAGGCATTATCTGCTGAAGTCTCATACCAAGGTTATTGTGCCATATTCCGCAGTCATAAATCTTTTGGTACAAAAGGACCTGGGTGAAAAGCGATTTCATTGGGTTACAACACTTCAGGAATACGACCTAGAAATCAAGCCTTTAAAGATTGTCAGAGGATAGGGGTTTTGCAAGCTGGCAGCCGGGTCTTCAGATATGTCTGAATCTGATCTGCACTTCATCGATGAAATTTTTTTGTTCGAAAGGGAAGTTTTTTCGATCTCAGCCCCCCCTGATTCCTGGTATCATGACATTAAGTTATTATTATTGCATGGAAATGCTCCTGCACATTTAGATTCATGTAGCAAAAGGGCTTTGAGATTAAAATCTGCCCCTTATCAGCTGATTGATAATATTCTGTTCAAAAAGAATTTTGAAGGAGTTCTTCTTCATTGCTTAGAAAGGAATGAAGCTGATAGTGTGCTGCCTCAATTACATGCAGGGCCAGCCAGGGTACATTTTGGCGGAGAAACCACTGCTCATAAAGTACTCAAAGCTGGATATTACTCGCCTACTTTGTTTAAGGATGCATATGCTTTTTCTAGGAAATGTCAGGAGTGTCAGAGAGCAGGTGGCAGACTTAAGAAAGCAGCGTTACCTCTCCATCCTGTTATTATTGAAGTCCCATTTCAACAATGGGGCTTGGACATTGTTGGCCCAATTACACCAGCTTCCTCACAGCAACAAAAATACATTCTGATAGCCACTGATTATTTCACTAGATGGGCTGAAGCCATCCCTTTGCGAGTGGTTAACTCAGAACAGGTGATATCTTTCCCTGACTCCTTTATTGTCACCAGGTTTGGTGTTCCAGAATCTTTGATTTTTGACAATGCAACCTATTTTTCTTCTGTAAAATTAACAGAATATGCATTGGAAAAGGGCATAAAATTAAAATATTCAGCTAATTATTATCCTCAGGGTAATGGATTAGTTGAGTCTTCCAATAAAAATTTAATCAAAATTCTGAAAAGCACGGTGGTTAATCATCATATAAATTGGCACAATGCTTTATCAAATGCCCTATGGGCTGACAAGGTGACTCCCAAGGCTGCCATAGGTAACTCTCCCTTTTTCTTGGTATACAGTAAGGAAGCTATCTTGCCTCCTCATCTATTTTTACCTTCTCTACAGCTTTCCCAGTCAGTACAAGAAACAACCTGTTCTGCTATGGAACATAGAATTAATACCTTGCTTAAGCTGGAAGAAGAAAGAGAGTTAGCCAGAAAGAAATTTGACCAACATCAGAAGACAGTGAAACGCTGGTTCGATAAAAAAAAATCAGCCACTAGGAATCTAGAAGTAGGTGACCTAGTTCTAAAATGGGACAAGGAGCACGAAGACAGAGGAAAACATACTAAGTTCCAATGCCTGTGGCTGGGACCGTTTATCATTGTAGAAAAACTGGGTCCTAGCACATTTAGGTTGCAGACACTGGAGGGAGACATTGAAAACCTTCCGGTGAATGGTCATCTGATCAAAAAATATTTCTGCTGATCCCCATTAAGGGATTATCCTGTATATACCTTGTGTGGTTTTCTCAGTTTGTGGAATTTTCTTTTGGCGTGTTTATTTTATTTGTTTGCTTTGAATATTTTCTCATATCTATTTGCTATTTTATTTGCATAATTTTTGTGAGTGGTCAAGTCATTTGATTTTAGGCTGATGACTTTTCATCAAATCCTGTGGTTGACCTACAAATCATGCATCATAATATCACTATCCTAACTATTGTCATGCTGTTTAACGTATTGAACAGTGAACGGTTTTTTTACAACCTTTGTGAATTATGGTTAGGTGACATAAATCACTACATTGAAATTATTATTTTGAATTGGTTTACCTTTCAAATTAGGGTGTGAGAATTTTGATTTTCATACCTTTTACTATAACCTGATCATAAGCCTTATTAGAACATTTATTACTTGATATTTTTATTTGTGTTTATGTGCGAATTTAATAAGGTTGTGAAATTGGAAGGTCGATTATGGTATGGTTTGGTACCTTATCAAAGTTCATGCAAATTTTATCTCCAAGGCTTGTTGTTTAATCTTCGAATTATGTACAGTCCAACCTTATTATTTGATCCCGACCTTTATAATATGCTCCATATCGTAATTTATAGTCTTGCATGTGAAGTTTGGGGTTGGTTTGATGTTGTGTCGTATGCTCGCCACTTTTGAAGATTTAAATCATCATAGGGTAAGGTCGATGTTAAACACCCAAGGTCCATTCCCTCTGGTTGTTTTGATTCGTGTCGCCATCTGATCCACTTGATTGCAGATTGATGTAGTATCATTACACTCGTACGTAGCTCTGTAAATGATATTCAATTTCTAGTATGTACTCAGCATCTTGGCTACCTGCTCGTTGAACACCTGTGATTCATTTAAGGTGTGGTTGTATGTCGATTGCGTCGGATAAATTATGGCAAAACGAGTCTAGTCTGGAGTCTTCGCCGTCATTTATTTTATCACTTGATTACCGCTCTGCGTGATCATTCTCCCTCCCTCATGCCAAGTTTACAGGGGTCTTGTCTGGGTTTTCTCATGGTGCATTTGGTTTATGAGAGCGTTGGGTTTCATTGCTTGTGTTTTCTGCTTGGTTTGCATCCCGAGTGCTCGCTCTCAAGTTTACTGTCATGTTTTGATTTGTGGTGTTTCTTCTATGTGAAACTACGTGCATTTGTGCTCGCAGCTATGGCTCCGATGGTTAGGGTTGAACCCAGCGACACGAAACTCCTTGATGGAAACCCTGAGCTCTTAGTCAAGGTTGAAGCAGTCGGATGGTTGCCATTCATTCACAAGTTTACAGATTCAAACCCTAAGGTGACTAGGTTATTTGCTATGTCACTGGTTGATGCTAGGGTTAAGGTGGCCGACCTCCAATTCAGGGTCAACGAGCGCTCAGTTGCTCTGGCTATGGGTTTGCCGTTGACAGGTGAACGTTGGTTCAAGTATAAGCAGATGAAGGTAAATGAATGGAGATAGATGTTGAAGGACCCTTGCCAGGATGTGTCATTTAGAGCCGGTGAATCACAGAGATATTTCAAGAAAGAATGGCGACCATTTCTGGACGTTATTCACAGGTATGTGACCTGTGAGGGTCGTCTATCCTCTGCTTATGTCTATCACCTCAGGTTGATGGTTGTTTTTCTTGGCTTTCCTATTAATTTGCCCTATTATTTAGTTCAGAGTTTGACCAAGATGTCTTCGGCCATTAAGAAGGGGCCGAAGAACATCGGTCGCAGTCTGTTTCATCATGGCCTGATTAGGATATTGGTAGAAAGAGAGTTGTCTAAACAACACCGGTCATGGGATGATTTTCTCGAACATAATGGCTTCTTAGCATTTTGTCATTGTCAATTCGATAACCCTGAAGAATGTGTTAGGCATCAACAGCCTTGTTGAGCTCTGGCTTCACCTGTGCACGAGCCTATGTCAAATCCTGAAGGTTGTGTAAGCCCCAGCGTCCACGATGATCTTGTTCCCACTCCTGTGAGTAGTCCTGGTACTCCTATGCCTCCCAAGCGTAGAAGGAAGTCTTTAAACATATCCCCTGTGACACCAAAATGTAATGACAATACCTGCGAACAGAAGGGCAAAAGGCTGAATGTTAAGGTTACTGGCAGGTTTACGAGGAGTATGTTAGCCAAGGTTAGTGCTGTTAAGTCTTCCGTGAGCAATAACAAAGACATTGAAACAATTGTGCTAGATGACGAGGAGGAGAAATTTGTCTCGCCTGATGATGGCCTTGATATTGACCATGAGCCTATCATAAACCATACAGATAACAATCCTCATTGTCTGATAAGAATCTTCAGGTTGACCCTGTGGTCGATCCTCCAATTAAGGGCAAGTCTGTAGAGGTGAATTTACTGGGTTCCTATTGAATTGGTGAAATGATTCACCCGTTATTTGTAAACTGTTTGTTGGATAAAATACATAGGATGGAGGAAGAAATAATAGGAATGGTAGCACATCATGATGCTATGAAAGCCGAGAATACAAGGATGAAAGAGAAATATGATTCCGATGATAAGTGTCTGCTGCGTCTGAAGAAACATAAAAATAGGTTGATTCGGAGAGTCCTGAAAATGCAAAACAAGAATCATAAGAGTGAGGAAAAGGTGCGTGAGATGAATGCTCAGGTTACTTTGATGCAATTCAAAGGTCATTCACAGAATCCGGCGAATGGTGTGAATATACATGTGTTTAATGCTCCTGTTAAATTATAATATTTTGGGCACACTCACTATTGTATATATGTTTAAGAAGATTTCAGGTTTGAAGTTTATAATCAAGTGATAATCAAGTTATTTTTGTTACAGGTATTGGTTGGATTTGATTGATGGATTATGTAGTTTATTTTATTTTGATCTTGCGTATGTGTTAATTATTTCTCTTTATTGTGTAGTGCTGAAGGTTATATGGTTGATGCGTTTTTTTTTGAATCGCTCATTTTCCGGATGATCCCTGGATAATCATGAATAAATCAGTTGGCTATGCTATTTCCTAGGTGTCACTACATCATTAGTGTCTTTGTCGTTATGGATTCTGTGCTATAAATCGAGTCTTTCCATTTTCAAGACATTATAACGCATATAGAAAAATGACAATTGCATTTGTCATTTTTAATGAAATTGGTTAAGATTTCGATTTTGTAGTTTCCAGTTTTATAGAACCATCTCCATGTGATATTAAATGTATTTAAAGGAGACATGTATTACTGGAAAGGGGGATCGATGGTTGGGAAAAGGGGCTAGACAATATCACTTCAAACATTTTCTGTGACTTAAAACAATTTCTTGTTAGCAGTTGCAGCACTTTTGACTGGTGATATATATAAATATGTTTGTAGTATTTATATTATGGAAATGTATTTATAATATCATTTGATCTTGTTACCTTTTTGCAGTCTTCATGTTTTTGTCATTATTTCTTTAAAGAAATTTTGCAAATGCGTCATGTTTAACTATCGACTTATGCTAGTTTTAACTTGCTAATATATGTCATATATCAAATTTGATGTTGTAATCATAATGTATGTGATATGCTTGCTTTGTGTTGCCTTGTTTAAACCTCAAAATTTTTTCTGATGTGTTTAAGATTGTCTGCACAGTAGTTTTTATTTGCAAGTGGATTCCAGGGTTAACGTTTCTTTGCTCCTGATCAGGATAGGATAATTAGGATAGGTTAATGGTATTTCTCTTTATTTATTTTACAGGAAACCTATATTGGATCGAATTTGACATTCATGTTTTAATAAGTTATCATTTCAATCCTGTTATTAATGTACATGTGTTTATAGTGTATTTACGCAATTGATTGAGTTTTGTGAATATTTAATTAACTATTTATTCTTGTATTTATAGATTAATTGGTTGGATAGATTAATTTATAGTTATTAGTCGTGTAGTATACCAATTAACTCAGTACCCGTTTGTTTTTGCATATTCATAGGTGTACTGTAGATTTAGTTAAACAATAGCTTTAGTTTTCCTTTTGAAGTCTTCTCCTGTAGATGGGAGTAATTTAGGGAAGGCAACGTGGCCTTAATCTTGTCAGAGGCAGCTACCCAACGACTGAGAGCATCTTTGAAAACTTTTGGATCGAGCTGTCTCTCTGTTGACTCCTGTGCCAATTGCGGCCCGTCAACAAGCTCAAGATCCCTCATCCTAGGATATTAGAGGCCACCTCACCCACTTATCTCTCAACCATCACTATCCATTTAGCCTTATAAGTGCAAGCTTATGGCCATGGTTGAGGGGGGGAACTCTTAAGGTATTGTTATGTTGTTGGATTGATGACTTGGTACATACCATTGGAGAGCATAGAGAGATCTAGAGTCAGAGTTTACGGGATGAGAATGCTTGGTTTCATGGAGATGCATGTCAACACTAAGGCTTGGTTGTAAACTTCTTCATATTTCTATATTAATGCAAGTTGATTTCTGTCCCACATATATTATTGTTGTTCAATTTCACATGTATGTTGTTAGATTCCAAGTTAGTCAAGTAACATAGATCAGTAGATTATATTCTCGCTGCCTTGATCTGTTTGCGTGTTGAAGCTTATTGCAGGTACACATGGTAACGATCGAAGCACTACATTCCAGGTATCTACGGCGTCTAGGGAGAGTCTTCAACCTCTGTCCTCTATTTGTTCTGGATATGAACCATTCATACCAGTGGAACACCTTGCTATCCACAAGAGGTGAAATATTCCAGATAACATTCTATCTACAACTATACAGATGGTATTCCCTACACTAGTTGAGCCTAAGTAGTTTATAGGAGCAGGCATGTCGAAAGTGTACATCAACGATTTATACATCCTGACTCCCAAAATTTTGTTTGCTAGGCACGACTGATCAATCAATGGTACATTAGAATTTGAAGTCTCCATACGACCCTTCCGAGTATATGTTAGTTGGTCTACAGTCACCAACTTTCCTTTGCATGGAAACACAAGGACTCACAAAACATACGATGGAATAATGCACATCGCGTAGGTCCAACTTCTCCCCAAAAGAAAATTATAGTCCAGCAGGGCATCCATAACTTTAATTTCTATAGAGACTATTTTCCCTGTCAGTTTTATTTCAAAATATGGAAGGATACCATGTGGACGAAAAGATATTCCGTTGAAAGCGGTTAACAAAGTGTTATATCAGACCAACTCAGGGGATCCCAAATCCTTCCAACATGAAATGGACATTACACATGTGGATGCACCTTCATCTATCACTGTTTCTCCAATGATTTTTCTGCCATGGACTACATCAATAACAAAAGGCCACATGGTAAGGTAGGCGTGGTTTAACATCAGAAATATTAAACTTATCCATTAGGCTCACAGATTCCATACTGCCTATAGCCGCCAAAAGTGCATCTCGCTGCAAAGGAAAACTCTGGATCACTTCTAAGGCTGACATAGGCACATAGGGTGTTTGATCAAATTCTTCCACTACTGAGTAATTAGAAGAAACCCTTGTGTTAGGGTTTTGAAAGGTCTTTTTGAAAAAAACTTTCTGTATTTTCGACATAGGATCAACTGATTTATCAATTGAAAGTGGGGCTGAAGTTTCGATAGTTTTCTTATCATTCTATGGAGCCTCCATTTCATAATTCTTGTCTCTGGCCTGTAGTAAAGTATTGGATCATACCATATTGATATATGATTTATCAGTAGCATGAGAATTTTGTGTGCCCCCAGCGGTCTTTTGATCACTAGAAGTTGCATTTTGTCCTTGCAGGAAAGGACCCTTCAGGACAACATGTTGTTGTTGTTTCAACAAATTTTGTGCTTGATCCATCAAGGGGTATTGTTAGGTCAAATGATATTCCTAGCACAACTTGCAAGGAAACTTTACCTTCTTTTTATCTTTCTTACCCCCCTCAATATTATTGGTAGGTTTGTGCTTATTCTTGTTTCCCTAATCTTTCTTACCCTTGTTCCTTTTCCCACCATGCCGTTGAGTTCCCTTTTGGGTAGATTGTGCAAAGAAATTTACATTCTATGGTGAGTGAGTGGCAGCCTTAGCTACCTCTGTTGCAGATTGTTTCACTGACATTTCATGAATATGTTTATCGAGTGATTCTACTGTCAGTGTTTCAAATGAACCTACCATACCATTAGCATGTGGTCCAGGATTTGGTTTAGCAAAGTCCGTGCTGGAACTTGACGCCTTAGGAATTATCTCATAGAGAATCCTAGACTGGGCATAAATCAAGTCTAGTTGTTGGGCCCTGAGTATGGCATCCTCCTCTGAGGTCACTCCTGAATTCAAAACATTCTTTGAAATATATGACCGTAAAGACTTCAAAAACCATTCGAAAAGGAATTAAGGAGGAATATTTTCTTTGATGAGCCTCTTTCTCATTCTCCACTCCTTAATATGATTAGATATATGAGTGGCCTTATTCTACCGAAAGGTCGATAGAAGGTCTGTACTGACATCATACCAAACCAGAAGT
This sequence comes from Pseudotsuga menziesii, assembly GCA_001517045.1. NCBI lineage: Eukaryota > Viridiplantae > Streptophyta > Pinopsida > Pinales > Pinaceae > Pseudotsuga > Pseudotsuga menziesii. The sequence continues at coordinate 64,902 of LPNX010485885.1, forward strand.
TGGAAGAGGTTAAGAAAAAATGGGAACTAAGTCAAGAAAACTATCGTATGCGGGAGATGGAAGTTCAATGTACCATTTAGCCGCTACACTAGTCAGAGTTCATTGAAATAGCCTCAACCAAATCGAATCATTGTTCAACGAGTTATAGGAGCACCATAAATTGAATGTCGTGGCATGGTCACCAGGGTCCTCTCTAGTTTTCCCTTCAAACTTAGGAATGTCAAAAAATAATTTGATCGGGCTCAATTTCCAAGTCGGATCGTGGCACACAAGGTCATTCATGAGTTTCAATAAGTATGGAAATTTTAAAGTTTCAAGAAAGGGTAATATTGGCCTAGTTAGAGTTTGATATTGAGGAGTTTGGGGCGAGGAATTTCCTACACCAGTGCTCCCAAAAGAGAGGTTAGGGTTTCCCCTAGCCACTAGCTGTTATGAAGTAGCAAGGTTTTGCAATGGATTCCATCCAAATGCCAAAGGATTGCTAACTTATGGTGTGTGATTTTGTGTTCGATGGTTCCAGTCAAAGTTGGAGTTGTAGATACATGAGCTGAGATTCCCCCACTAAAAAGTGAGAAGGGAGAGCTTCCAAAAGGAGCAGCCGACACTTGACTATAATTCTGAAAGCTGAACCCTGAAAATGGTTCTGGCTTCTAGAAGACACACCAACATAAGTAGGTGAAGGACCTACATAAGGTGTAGATGGAGGAATGTTCCCTCCATACAACAAAATTCCTTGAACAAATGAAGTGGAGCCACTAGGACCAATTTGAGTATTTTGAAAAAAGGGAGAAGAGGTAAAGGGTGCAGTGGGTATCCCAGTAACAACCCTACCAAATGGACCAGCAATGTTTGAAGGTGCCGAGGGACTAGTCACTTGAGCACTTGGAGAAACCAGAGTTGACAAATTCAAAGACACCATAGGTGTAGTAGATGCATTTGGTCGTGGATAAATCATTGGTGAATGAGATACTCCACTAGCCATCAAGGCTGAAGTGGGGGTAGACATGCCCCCCCAACCTTCTCCTAAAATACACATAGAAAAACTCAAAGGAACACCAAATCCAGGTGAACTGAAAGGATGAATTTGTACCAACATAATATCTCTTAGGTCAGTAAGAGGTGTATTGTAATTCCTTGAAAACTCTTCAGCTTACAAATCTTCGATCTCTACTAATGGAAGATCAGTTTGAGTATATCTAAGTTTCAGCTCGCCTAGAACTTTGCTGACACCAGTTGATTCAAAATAGCCGTTTGTGTCCAATATCTGCCTTTGAGGTGGTGGTGGAGGCTCCACTGTTGAAAGCGGAGGAAGGTTTTGCAACCTTCTAGAATTATGAGGAGGTTGTTCCTCTACAACTTAAGATTTAAATCACACCTAAACATCATACTAAATCAAAATTAGACCACAAATCACACTAATAAAAAATACTAAGTATCACAAACATAGGAAGGTAAAATATATACCTTCCAATGGAGCATATGGGATTATTAGGGCCCAGAAAAAAACCAGTTAATATTGAAGAACAGATACCTGGGGTCCCGTGATAATGTTTCTGGATGTAAGCATTTGAATCACCAAACCTCCCTCCCAAATTGTTATTCAGGGTTTCCTCCTAAGTCTTCCCTAAGTACAGTGGAAATAGCCTTCCACCACCGGCTATGAAAAAAACCTAAAGTATAGATACTAAGGCTACCAAGATTACAACAATATTCTGACAGAACAGTCGCATGTATTACTGGTGTGCATGGGCAAGGTAGTGAAGCCTGAAATTTAAGCAGTACCAGCACCTCACGGGGCCCAATGTGGTACTGAATGAACCCCAATATGCACAACAATCCTAGTATATGCTCGAACGAAGTATTGGAGGGGTATCTCCACAACTAAGTCCTCACGTGACCTTGTGCTGAACCCCCGTGTTAAAGGATATTTCCAATTGATCCTTTGCAAACTTGGATTTAAAGATCATCTAGTCCAACATCCTATCCTAAGCTAGTTGATGTAGACCCTAGAAAGAAAATGTTGCTAATATTTTTTAGTTGATAGTGTTATTTTTAAGGTTATTATTACTCAAGGTAGTGGAAGTGCAACTCATGGTGTTATGACTCAACTGAAAGAAAAAATGATGTAAAAATTTTCAAATACAAATGTTGTTCAAATACTTTTTCCTTTTTCAAAACAATTTAAATTTGCTTAAGATCTTTGAAAAACAAAAGACTTTAAAAAAAAAAAATTTCATTTTGAAAATAATTGAAAAACAAGCGTACAAAGAGCCTATCTAATACTGACAATGCTATAAATGCTCTGTTTTATTTTTCTTTTCAAAAATCAAAAGCTAATGCAAACTAATGCAACGAAGCAGGTCATGAAAATATGAACATGTATAAATGAAAGAAAAAATATTCAAATCCCACAACCACCAGCTTGAAATACTCTACAAGGCTGGAATAAAAACGTACTTGGGATGAACTAATGAATTTGGAAATCAAGTAGATCAAAAGATCAGTAAAAGTGAAAAGTTCATACCACTACTAAAGCAATCAGACACATGAAAGAAAACCAGAGAACTGATAGAGGTCAAGAACTCACGGAACCACTTACACTTTGAACAATAAATCCAAGAGGAAAGACCCAAACTTAATCTTGCACATGTACTCAAACTAACCTACTGAACATAAAGCTGGTAAGACTAGTTACAGTGAAATCCACCTGACAACATACCAGTACAGACCTAGGAAATAACCCCCCAAAAGTAGTAATTGTTATACCCAAATCCTGTCACCACCATGTGATAAGACCCTTGACTTACATATTTTCTCTTAATCCCAGCATCTGGAGTGGAAACCCATGTTGTTTGTCAATCTTACATAAAAATACTCAGCATCGCGCTTTCCCTGTTAACCATGAGTGGTACCTTGTTCGCACCGCCTGTATCTTATTTACCATAAGCGGTGCCACTTCCTTTGGCCTTTGGTCCATAAGCGGTTCTAACCTAAACTGCTCTGTCATAAGAGGAGAAAAGCGGTACCCTAGGTAAAATGGGAAAAAGAGAAGTTTCTCGAGGCTTCTAGATCATGAGCCTCGTGTCCTCCCTTATCCCTATCATTGTGGGTCAGTTGAGCTCGAGATCCCCCATCATAAGATCTTAGAGGCCTCCTCATCCACAAATATCTCAACCATTCCTATCCATTGAGCCTTATAAATACAAGCTCATGTCCATGGTTGAGGGGGAGAACCATAGAGGTATTGTTATGCTGTTGGATTAACCACTTGGCCCAATCCATTTGAGAGCATAGAGAGCAAAGTTGGAGCTTATGGGGATGAAGTGTTGGTTTCATGGAGATGCACATCAACACTAAGGCTTAATTGGTTGTAAACTTCTCCATTCATCTTAATGCAAAGCTGATTTTCGTCCCACATTACTGTTGTTTTGATTTTGCATGTAAATGTTGTTGGATTCCTTAGTCACTCACATGGATAAATAGATTATATTATGGTAGCTTTGATGTTTTTGCATGTTTGATCTGATTGCAGGTGCACAGGTTCACTATTGAAGCAACATTCCATGTGTCTACGACATCTAAGGAGGGTCTTCATCCTTTGTCGTTCACTCATTTGTTCTGGATCTGAACCATTCAGATCAGAGGAACAACTTCTGTCCGCAGAAGGTGAAATATTTCTGCTTACAAATCTGGCGACTCCGCTGGTATGGAGATTTGCTTATTTATCTCATAACACAACGATTTCAACTGCATTTATGCCATGATGATTGCCGCCATATCCGTCACCATGCAAAATACTACCTCATCCTGAATGATACCTTGTATATACATGGGATTGATTCTATTATCTGGCAATGCCTCACCCATGAGGAGGCTGAACACATGTTGAATGATTGCCACTTTGGAGCATGTGGCGGTCATTTATATGGGATGGCTACAACCGAAAAAATCCTTTGCACTGGCTATTTCTGGCCTTCTGTCTTCAAAGATTGTCATGAGGCTATTAAGAAATGCCCACCTTGTCAACATTTTTATCTAAAAAAGTGCACCCATCCTACTCCGCTACACCCCGTCATTGCCGTTGGCCCATTTTCCAAATGGGGGATTGACTTTATGCATTGTAAGCATACCTTAGCCAGGGGGCATGGTTACATCATCGTAGCCGTGGACTATTTCACAAAGTGGGCTGAGGCCATGCCTACATATGCAGAAGATGGTAAGACTGCCGCTCTCTTCTTGTTCAATTATATCATAGCTAGATTTGGAGTCCTGCAGTCCATCGTTACTAATCACGGATCACATTTTCGTAATCAAATGATGGGGGAACTGAGTGCCAAGCTAGGTTTTCGCCATGAAAACTCTATGCCATATTATCCACAAGCTAATGGTCAGGTAGAGGCCATTAACAAAGTTTTGAAAACTATGCTTTGTTGGATGGTTGGAGATCATAAATCCAACTAGCACCACCTTATTTTCTCCGCTCTTTGGGCTTATAGGACTTCGATGAAAACAACCACTGGTTTCACACCATTCCAGCTTATCTATGGACTTGAAGCTGTCTTACTGATTCAATGTTAGATTCCATATTTACAACTTGCCGTCAAACTTCTCCCAGACACTTTTGCAGAGGAAGAAATATTTTTGTACTTAAATAACCTTGATGAGACTCAGAGAGATGCTGCCTTGACTAATGAGGCACATAAGAAATGCGTCAAGACGCAGTATGATAAATCCATCCAACCTTGTGCCTTTAACGAGGGTGACCTAGTTTTGACTTACGACCAAAGATATGACAAACTAGGGAAGGGTAAGTTTGAGTCCATGTGGGACAGACCTTTCGTCATTTCTAAAGTTTTAGAGAAAGGAGCCTATGAGCTCGTTGACTATGATGGAATCTGTTTGGGGAAACCTCGCAATGGGTTGTACCTAAAAAGGTACTATGCCTAGGTCTTTCTTGGATGGTATCCTGTATATATGTATATTGATTGACTTTCAATGTGCTTTTAGTATTTTCAAAATGGTTTTGAGTTTATTGTCTGCATCTGTTTATACCATGTTTTGGTTATATAGAGCAGATGGCTTTCTATGGCTTTGCTGATGGTGCTTATCACCACACCTTGAATCTTGCCTCAGCTGCTTGGGTCCTCTATTCCCCGGCTGAAGATTTGGTTAGTTCAGGAGTAGTTTGTATTGGTCCTGCTACTAATAACATCACCGAGTATCAAGCAGTCATCGATCTTCTGACTGAAGCCGCCTCCCAAGATGTTCACAATATGGTAGTCTTGATGGACTCACAACTCGTGGTTTGTCATCTAAACCATGTCTACACCATTAGAAACCCCATGCTTATCTGCCTCTTCCAGAGAGTACGCTTGCTAGAAAGATCATTTGAAACCATCACTTATAGGCATATCCCTAGGGAACATAATGTAGTTGCTGACTCATTAGCTAATTACATCCTAGATTGGCATATTGCCCATTCATGACGTTAAAATAAAACATGGTCCATTGTAAATAAACATTTAAAGACACATAAAACTCATGTAAAATACATTCACCATTTGAGACATATAAACACCAGGAATAAGTCTGTATATATATATATATATATATATATGAACAAGTTTACAAAAATAGGTCCCAAGACCTCATCTGAAGCACGTAGGCTTTTAGGCAAAAATCACCATACAAAATTCTGAAGCTGCCAGCTTTCAGTAGATATCTCATACAAACAATGTCTAGTGATGCTTGTGGTAGCACATCACCTCCCGGGATACTCTACGTAGTAGCCTACTAAATCGACCCGGTACTCCCGCTGTGGTTCTCTGATACCTCAGAGGGAGGTCATCAATGGAAGCGTCAGGGATATCCAACGTCAACCTCTCCAGGTTTTCCTCTAACTCCCCGGTGATATAATCGCCCTACGGTACAAAGAGGGCTCCAGCTCATCTATCCAATGGGGAAGCTCCCCCAGGTCGTGCTGCTCCAACATCTGCATGAAAATATCCAGGTCTCGTTACTTAACATAAAAAGTATAAGACATAAAAAAACATAAAAACATTTCATCCATTTTAGGGTTTCTTGCTTCTTACTGATGTCACCCCACTATCCGCCAGGTGGGAGCGGTAGGTTAGGATCTCCGCTAAAGTCTGTGCCTGCGTAAGCATAATCCTCCACCATGAGGATCTGATCTCAGAGGCATATGAAGAATGGGTCACTGAAATTCACCTTCCCCTTGCCCGCTCCAGTATGAGCCATAATATGGACCCACCTTAGCATACGGGGGTCCCACGCTCTCATCTCTGTGAATACCACTTGAGGTCTCATCTGTGGTACCCTCTAGAAGAAGAAGCAGGATAAAATGGAACCAAAGCCAAACTGCTTCAGTTCTCCCTGTTGACACTTAGTCAGCTGATCTTTGAATATTGGAAGCATGGCTTCCGCCCAGTTGAATACCGTAGGTGCCATGGCCTTTATGGCATATAACACGTGTGCCCTAGAATCCTGGTGCACACCCTGACTCCCAGCCACTCTCTACGTAGTAAATAGGACAGTCCGTAGAGGCCCATCCATCACTGCTCTAATGGGGATTTTCTTCCCTGATGTCCTCATCCCTGGGATATAGTGATGGTCTATCAACTCTCGTGTGGTAATATCCCCTCCCCAGGAACCTGTCAGCGAGATGGGGGCACCCCATCTTGAGAGACCAGTCAAGAAGTAGATATCCTCTACCTCCACTATCAGAATATGGGCCCCAACCTCAAAGTGTTGTTGCTCCAGATTCCACATCCGAAGTATGTGCTCTAGCAACCGCTCATGTGATACCATGCTTGGGGTCCATAATAATTTCAGGAGCCCACAGTCTCGTAATGCGGCTATTCAACCCGCATTCCTTTCAGCAAAAGCATCATCATTGTCATGTTGTCTTTCTTTCCATATCACCATGATTAATCAGCAAAGACCTGCCAAAAACAATCATAGCACATATTAGAATAATCCCTAATCATTTAAATTCAAAAGAATGATTTATTTTTTCTTGTGCTATCATTTTTAAATCTCCACGGTCGACACCGCATGTGCGTTATTGGAGATAGGTGGTGGCACTTCCTGTCAGCTTTGTTATAGGTGTGGTTCTAATGAGGTACTGCGTATCCTGCAAGGGGTATGCACAGTGCCCATTTTTATGGTTTTAGGGATTTCCATACAAGCCCAAAACCCCATCAAAACTCAAAATAAAGACTATGAAAAGAAAGAGTAAGGTTTTAACTGTTACCTGGAATTGACGGCGCTCAAATCCGACGGTGGGAACTCCCGATATCAGTAGCTGAAGATCTGACTAGGAAAGTGCTCCAAACGCTCTCCACTATGGGTAAATAGTAAAATGATTTGATTTTTTACTATTTACATGACTTAGATATGCATTTTTTGGGTTTAACATGCTATAGTTGTGATTTAAAATCATTTTTTACTCGAAATTTATCAGTCGTAATCCCTTGATGTTAGTTATGAGTGCATTTAACACTTGTTGTTTGAGTCGATTGCAGGATAGAAGAACCATAGCAAAAAATCTTTGGGAGTTTGTTTATGAATTTTTCGTACATCCATAAAACAAAAACAGTGGATGAGCGTTTGTTACGACACTTTGGTCGCGCTCCTTAAACCCAGTATCAAAGGTTCGAGTCCGTTTCTGATTCTTTCCGGGCTCGTAAAAACTGACATTGTGTAAATAAACCTCATGGAGTCCTCTTTAAACTCTTTTTAGGCTCCCTAAATACAAAATATTATCGAGCGATATTGTCTTCTTCACGCTCATTAAAGCATTTGAAGAGTTGTCTTCCCGATGGTAGGTTATCTCTTTTTCGGTTCAGATAGACTATTTATGAAAAAGGAACACTCCAGCCAATCATGACTGGAAGAGTTATCTAAGGTATGATTTTACACTTTTTCGGGCCTTAGGGACTAAATCATACGAAAAAGGGCCCCGTTGAAGTCTTCTTCTGTAATAATTTAAACTCTCTAAACATGAACAATATCGAGTTTTCTTTCGTTGGACTCGTTAAATTAAACATTGAGAGACCTGTTTTGGGAACGAACCCCTCCTCTCTCAGGTTCGTAAAACATATGAGTTTGGACTTGTCTTCGGACAAGCTATACCGAGTGTTTGTTACCCTCTTTGAACTTGTAAAACTGAAAAGAGGAAATCATCGATCATGATGGGGGAAATGGGAAGGGAATCATTTTGCAAATAAATGGCAGTAGTTTGTCATTACCTTTGAACATGGCACTTGTCTGCGTATCATTTCAGTCAATTGGGTATTCAGCTGATCTCCGTGATGATCCACTTTCATGAGTTATGTCACTCCTTTGAGTCTTTCAAAAGAATGCATTGTCCACTGTCGTATCGTGAGTTTGTCCCTTTCAGTCATGCTACCAAGTCTTTTGTCATGCCGCCCGATGTTCAAAGGGAAATTGAAGAGGTTTACCTCTGCAGTCAAAATAGTCTCTATGTTAGTACTTTTGAGTCAGTCCTATGGTTACTACATTCACATCATTCTAGAACTATGTTCCGAGTTTTGTGTCGTCGATGTGGGGCTCATCATGGCCCTCCTTCGACGATACTTTTCTCGTTGACATCATCTCTTCATTCAGGAACTAGTCTTAGAAACAAAAAATTAGTACCTTGAGATATGTATGCTTTAATGACAGATTCCCTCGCTCTCGACATAGGTTCACATCATTGGCCTTTGATCGATAGAATCGACTGGGTGTTCAACATCAGGACATCTATTCACACTCAGTAGATTGTAATAGGGTACCTTGGGAATCATTGACATCAATGGTGATCTCCCTCGCACTTATTAACGGTTCACATCATTGGCCGGTAATCAAGTGGTTTCTACCATGTTTGACTTCAGATCATTGTAATCACATGGATAGAATCGTACTTTGTCGAAGACGAGACGAAGACCCTGGGTATGTATTTAAAGTGCTCATTGCTTTCCCCCAGGTTGCGATGGAGTTTTGTATATCTAGCATGGATCCACATTTGTATGGTCATGGCTATGTTCAAATTTGCATCTGTATGACATAGATCTACGTTGTATATCTGGTAGCTATGTCCAAGTTTGAGTCCTCTATCACATGGATCTACGCTGTATTCTAGTAGCCATGCTTGTTTATTCCTCCCATGGATCTACTTTGTATTGGTCTGCAACCATGAGTTGGTTATTGGTGTCTATGAGTAAAAAATATTGATGTACTACAGATTCCTACTTGACAACATGCTTTGATCGAGCTGACATTTCACCTCAAAGTGAAAACTTGTTCTCTCAAAGCTCTCGTTTATCATATCCCTCTAAGACTCATGCTTTGGGGGGCATCCTGTTATACCCAAATCCTGTCACCACCATGTGATAAGACCCTTGACTTACATATTTTCCCTTAATCCCATCATCTAGAGTGGAAACCCATGTTGTTTGTCAATCTTACATAAAAATACTCAGCACTGTGCTTTCCCTGTTAACCATGAGCGGTACCTTATTCGCACCGCCTGTATCTTGTTTACACTAAGCGGTGCCATTGCCTTTGGCCTTTGGTCCATAAGCGGCTCTAACCTAAACCGCTCTGTCATAAGAGGAGAAAAGCGGTACCCTGGGTAAAATGAGAAAAAGAGAAGTTTCTTGAGGCTTCTAGATCATGAGCCTCGTGTCCTGCCTTATCCCTATCATTATGGGTCAGTTGAGCTCAAGATCCCCCATAATAGGATCTTAGAGGCCACCTCATCCACAAATCTCTCAACCATTCCTATCCATTGAGCCTTATAAATACTAGCTCATGTCCATGGTTGAGGGGGAGAACCATAGAGGCATTGTTATGATGTTGGATTGACCACTTGGCCCAAGCCATTTGAGAGCATAGAGAGAAAATCTGGAGCTTATGGGGATGAAGTGTTGGTTTCATGGAGATGCACATCAACACTAAGGATTAATTGGTTGTAAACTTCCCCATTCATCTTAATGCAAAGCTGATTTCCATCCCACATTACTGTTGTTCTGATTTCACATGTAAATATTGTTGGATTCCTTAGTCACTGACATGGATAAATAGATTATGTTCTGGTAGCTTTGATGTGTTTGCATGTTTGATCTGATTGCAGGTGCACAGGTTCACTATTGAAGCAACATTCCAGGTGTCTACGACATCCAGGGAAGGTCTTCATCCTTTTTCGTTCACTCATTTGTTCTGGATCTAAACCATTCAGACCAGAGGAACAACTTCTATTCGCAGAGGGTGAAATATTCCTGCTTACAATCATGTGCCAAAAAATGCTTAAAAAAGGGAAAACCCTAGACCTTGGACATTATCCCACAATAACTCACGATCGTTTATTGGGAAACTCACGAGTCACTCGTGACTATTACTAAGGAAACCGACGACTTCAACTGAGAACTCGCCACTATTACTAAAAAAACTGGTGAGTGGTTCTCTAATTTTTCACAGAGAAAAAGTAAAAGACTAGGAACCCTAAGATCCAAAAGGACTGACTGAAAAACAGATACTCTAAAATCATGACAGAAATGAACTAAGCAAAAACTGGACAGAAAAATTTATGGGAGAGGCCCCAAAATAAACTAGACTCCCAGTGGAGTCACCAGTTCTGTTTTGAGGGATATATACCTTATGCCTTGGGTTCCTAGGGTCACCAACATAATAGGGTGTGTCTTACATACATAAAGGGTTTGGAACATAAATAGATATAATAAGGGTTAGTAGGACTGGTGCCTTTTTCATACAAATTATCCTAGATTTCAATCCCTTCTTCAAATGCTCCAAGGCTTTCTACACTTCAATACCTATAGCAAATACTGGTGCTTCTCCACAATATCTATAATTGTTATATAAATAAACAAGAACATATTACAATTGCATTTAGAAATAAATGGCAACATAGATGATGATTCATAACAACAAAATCATGCATTAATACATATATGGAAGAAAGACACTCTTTATTAATGAGGTTCAGGAAACATTACAACCCTGTCTGAGACAAGCCTTCTTCTACAGACCAAGAACTGAGTCATCCTTTCTCCTTTCTCCAAGATATTTCTCCAGCATAACCTTTCTCTCCAAAGTTGATTGCCCTATCATCTACCCCTCTCCTCTATTTATACTTCCTGGTGAGGAGAGGTTACGAGGCCTAGGATGGTTAGGGGAGTTGGGGAAGTTAGAATTTCGAGCCCAAATGTCCCTAAACTAATCATGTTTTTATTTTTAAGTTTGTATTAAGGAACTTGTGGGTATAATTAAGGAAAGCCACGGTTGGATCATGAATTTTAGACAGGAAACTTGTGAGTGTAACTTTTTAGGGATAACTCGTGGGTTGCATAAATTCTGACCCACGAGTGACACACAAGTTATTAGAAGAGGAATTACAAGTGCAAGGAAAACTCATTCATAAATATTGGCAAGGTTGAAGAAACAAGTATGCATAAAGGATTAACTTCATCTATAATGTTTAGGCTACTTCAACCCACTCTGTCCTTTTGTGTCTCGACACCTTTGGTGTCAGTACTTGGACGAAGAAGTTCCATTTCATGGTATAACAAGTACTGCACCCATAAATCATCTCTAATACACTTCTTATATTGTAATGTTGTGCTACCCTAACATAGTATTTCTCCTTATATATTACAGAAATTAGGGTTTGTTGGTTGGTTCAAATTCATCCTTGCGGTATCTTACGAACCTCAACATGGTATACAAGAGAGTGTGGGAATCCCTTACTCATTTCTCTATTGGTTTATGTCTTAGCTACAACCCTAGGGTTTATTGACCTATTATTTTGTTGATTCAATGGAAATTGATAAAATTAGCTTATCAATCTTATATTTTACCATCCAATATAGCTACATGACCATGGTTTATTGTTAAAAATTGAATTGATTAGTGATATTATTGTTTATGCTTAATCTCATTCGATTTTACCCTTTCTAAAACTATCATAAATATTCCATATCTCAATTTCCTTATGTAACATCCCCGGTTTTGACACCGATGCATTAAATATACATGATATATATATACATATATATGTATATATATATGTAT
>LPNX010485888.1:1994-75474 GCA_001517045.1 Pseudotsuga menziesii
CTTCATGAATATGAAATTTATGAAATTGTAAACTATGAAATTGTAAATTGTAAATTTATGAAATTGTAAATTGTAAATTGATGAAATTGTAAACTATGAAAATGAAAATCTAATTGCATAACTTTGAAATTATACCTATATCAATGGGATTTGCTTCCTCCATCATAGCTTCATTTGGAATTTCTTCTTCTCTCAAGATTGTTCTTTTTCTCCTCTTCCTTTCTTTATCTTTCTCTCTTTTCTCTTCAATTTTGTTTTGATTTCTTTCATTTCTTCTTGTTCGACGTTGGTTGCTTCCCATTGTGATTGATCAACAATCCAAATTGATACCTGCAAAACAATCTACAATGCTAAGTTTGTATTACAAAACAAACATTTTTTCAAAGAAATTAGGCAATTTTGAAGGAGAGTTAGCTTAGTATGAATTATGTTTATATAGAGTTTGATCAAAAATTCGGGTGGGAAAGATGGTTGGGGTGTCATTAATGTTTGTAGGTGTCATTAATGTTTGAATTCACTTCCGGGATTTTGCTCCAAATTATTTTGCATGACTAGGACCTCGATCGAGCTAATACCTCGACCGAGGTCTTAACGAACCCTCGACCGAGGGTTTAACAAACCCTCGGTCGAGGGCTTTACAAACCCTCGGTCGAGGGTTGGTTAAGACCTCGACCGAGGTATTTAAATACCTCGGTCGAGGGCTTAAGAAAACAGACTTAGCCCACATTCAAACAAATGAAAAATTTCCTGTGCCTTGCAGAGGTGTAAACCCTGCCATTCCTAGCACATAACTGAGCGGAGTTGATACCGATAAATTCACCAACGAATCTTCTATCCATTGAGGTATCATACAAGCATTTTGGCATTCATATGAAATTTATTTTTTAATTACTTTTAAAACTTATACTTAGAAAACCACACTGCAACTTCGAAGCAGCTCAAAGAAAAATCCATAGAGTTAAAAATACACAGCCAAAAAATTCTTAAAAATGCACAAATCACATATTGACGTGTCCTCTTCAAAAGGGTATCATTGGTTTTTCAATTTTTCAAAAAATAGAAAAAATTCCTTTACATGGACAAATATGTGTTTAAAACGATGCTGAAATCGAATGTGGTCACTTTCGAAAAATAATAAATAATTGTATAATTCGAAAAAAATTAACAAAAAAATATGCACATCACACTGCATTTTATGTAGATCATGCTCATATATTTATTTTTTTAAAATTATTAATGCAAGATTGAATTACTCTACGTGGACACGAGCCACTTATTAGCTTCTTCAAATTTTTAAGGTCACACAGTTCATTAAATGCAAAAATTCACACATTAAATGACATCGGAATATTTTAAAAAAAATATCACTATGAAGCGAACATAATATTCTACAATTTTGGGGTGGCAGGCGCGGGGGGGGGGATCCTTTTGGATCCCGGAGGAAACATAGAACAATCCTTTTCCTGGGGGTTAGGGAACCGAACTAATAATGAAGCTGAGTGGCTGGCTTTGCTCCAAGGTCTTCAGATGTTACGGGAAAAAAATTATCGAAAGGTTTTGATTTTTGGAGACTCAAAGCATGTTATCTCCAAACTGATCAACGGCTACCCCTCGGGGGCAATCAAGTGCCGTCGCCTGTACAATAAAGTAAAGCCTCTGATGCTTCATTCCTTCGAGCCCTTCTATATTCTCCGGATTAATAACATTGCAGCAGATAAAATGGCCAACATTGGGGCTTCTCTTCCGCAAGGTGTCTATAAGCAAGACGGGTATCCCCCCCTCCATAAATATATCCCGTAATGATGGAAAATATATCTATATGGCATAACTACTCCCATGTGTTTAGGAATCTGCACATAATTGGGCATTGCTTCAAGGTCCTCATCCTTGTCCTATGGTTTTTTTGCCCCCTTCCCTCTCCCTTGCCCTTATCCTTTATCCCCGTTCTCCTCCTGCTCCAAGCCTTCCTTTGTCTTTTCAAACTTCCCCCCTGCTCGTCCTTTGCCGGCTCCCCTCATTTATCGCCCAGTCCCTTCCTCTTCGCCGCGTGGCCCTCTCCTCATTCCCTCCACCCTCTGGCTGATGCGGTTTTAATGGCCTTAAGGCCTCGGGTCTTCGACATTTATTCCTCGCACGCCTCTCTTCCCATCTATCTTTATCCCCTGTTTGCCTCCGGTTTCAGTATGTCTCTCCATCCTTTTCCCATTGTGAGCTCTGGCCTCCACGAAGCTCTGCGTCTTATGCTTCAGGTTGTTTCAGGAATCAGTGAAGGGTGGCTCCAAGGCCTCCCGTGGCAGGTTCTCCCCCTCACGCGCTCGGTGGTGAAGGAATGATTGGCCTTTGCAGCCCTTTCTTCTTGTTCGTGTTCTTCCCTCTCGGTGTCTCAGACTGCAACTCTCAGCTGTGTTGCCTCTGTGTATGGTAAAAGTGGGCGAAGTCTGGTTCTTGGCTGCCGTTGCTCGGGCTGGCTGGAAGGAACAGTGGGCACGGTGGTCTGCCAAAATCTAGGTGCAGGTTCTCTGCTCCAAGAACTTGCTGTTCTCAGTTCGTTTGTGCAAGAAGATAGCGTTCCCGATAATCCTGATTGTGCCACCCTTAATCTCCTTGCTCGGTTAAGCATCTCGGCTGCAGAATTCAGAATGGCACAGGGTGGAGAATTGGCAGGCATAATGGACATAAAAAAGAATCTGCGCAGATTATATGAGCTACTAGCTATCAATGTCGTGGATACAAAAGAAATGGTCGCGGAGGTGAAGAAAATGGCAGACACAGTAAGTTACACTTCCCAGCAGGTAAGTAATAACGATGCTCGCATAGATGACAATGAGAGAAATCTCCGGGAAATTATGGGGAAGGTGAATAGGATTCAGGAGGATCTCCAGCGATTCATTGCAATGCACCAGGCCAGTAGAATCACCGGTGAAGTTGCAGAAGTTGTGGCTCCTATGGAAGAAGAATCTGTTGTTCAGCCTTGAATCAATAGAGGCAATTAGTAATCTGCCCCCTTATGATGTTTACATGTTTTTCTGTTTGTTTTTATGTCAGTAATTCGTAAGGGTATACCCCTCCTGCAATTTCAGATGTTTTGAGCAAACTATATGTAAGGTTTTTTGGGCAGCCCCTTGGTTAGATCTATGGTGCAGCGATTTCGTTGTACATAAGCATCCGATATTATATATTTTGTAATGAATGGCTGTGCATGGCCTCTTTTATATATAAACCCCTTTTTCAGTTTCTGTAAAAAAAATAAAATATTCTACAATTTGTTTTTTTACTGCAAGTCAAAATTCACATGGCATATATGCATTTTGAGGGCTTCTATCTAGCACATGAGTAAAAAATCAAGTTTTCATCGCCAAATTTGGCCAAAAAGTGTTACCCATCTTCATGGAATCACCCTTCTTCTCTGTGAAGGTTGGTTGATTGTTACAATAGTGTACATATTTATATAGAATGTTGATATGTTTGGGTGACTACTCGGTTACAAGAAGTTATAACAGTTCGAAAGTTCAATCGTCACGGACGATAGAGAGCCAATCTATCGATATTCGATAGGTGCTGACAAGGCATGTAAAGATGATGTATGTCGAATGAATAATCTGTCGATATTTGTCGAGGTTGGTTGTGTCGAGGTCCATACTTGTTGAAGCCGATGTTGAACCTGTCAAAGCAGTTGAGAAGTCGAAGTAGTTGAAGTGTTAGAATTTGTCGAAGTTCGACAACATGCCAACTGCTGGTTGGATCATTCCTCCTTCCCTAAGAAACAATGGTCTCCATTGTGTATTTTTTTAGGTGAGAAACTTGTTGGCTAATTGAGTAGTGGACTACCATTTTCCTTGAATGGGGAGATTTCTAGCTTTAATCACTTGAAACAAGGGAATGGAGTTTGTCCTTGTATGGAATATGTGTTGTCCCATAATGGTGTCATAAATAATAGGTTCCTCCTGAACATCTGGATGGATGTCTTTGGGTTCTGTTGTATGTACGTTGTCCTATTCCAAAAATGGTGCATGGTATTATCGAAGTCTATCTACATTGAAAACTAGATGTAGGCCAAGGCATGTAGGAATGTCGAGCTAAAAATGGTTTTCGGCATTTTTCTTAAGGATACTGTATGGGCCATATCACAAAGGTTTCAAATTTTTGTGTGGAAAAATGAAGCACTCCTTCTTTAGATGTAACCAAACTTGATCCCTAATATGGAATGAGTGAGGAATACGATGCTTGTCATGTCGGGCCTTAGCTTTTTCATTAGCTCATTGCAACATTTACTGTGCTTGCTTCTGGATGTTGTAGATTTGATCTCTGAACATCAATGCTTTCTCCACTTCTTTTCCTTCGAAGTCAATGTCATTCAAATGTGTTGAGGAACTGATCAAGTCAATAGGAGCCAAGGGTTGAAATCCATAACAGATCTCAAATAGACTCTTTCCTGTAGAACTGTGTTGAGCACGATTGTAGCTATACTGGATGTATGGAAGGATGCTATCCCATGTTCGACGATGATTATGGTTGTACAAGCGGAGCAGTTGTACTACCAAGTGATTTACAACTTCCGTATGTCCGTCTGTTTGTGGATGGAAGGATTTTGACACATAAAGTATCATGTCGAGCTATTTCCAGAGAGTTTGCCAAAAGTACCTGAAAAATATAGCACCTTTGTTGAAAATAACAGTCGTTGAGAGGCCATAATGTTTCCACACATGTTTGGAGAAGAGATGAGCAGTTTGTTGTGATGTCGTAGTATTCTTGCATGGTATAAGGATAGCCATCTTGAAAAATATTTCAACTACTACTAATATTACATGATGATGATGTTTGGTAGTAGGACATACCGTCAAGTAGTCCATAGAAATATATTCCCATCGTAGTCTAGGAATTGGAAGGGGTGTATACAGTCCTTGTCGTTGATTCGAGGGTTTAGCAATGGCACAAACCACACACGATCAAATGTACTTGTTGACGTCAGATTTAAGTGAAGGTTAGTAAAAATAATTTTGGAGGATAACAAGTGTTTTTGTGACTCCAAAATCTCCTACAGTCTTGCTGTAGTGCACATCCCAAATGAGCTTCCATCGGTGCTCACCGATTGGTACACAAAGCTTTCCAAGCTTGTATAGCCAGGTGTCCTTCAGGAAGTCGTCAGTAGTAGACAATGTGTCAGTATGAAGCTGTTGATGAATTGCGAAGAAGTCACAATCTACCAAATACAATTGTGGTCAAGTAGTGGTGTTGTAACCATGCATACTCATCACTGTATACAATAGAGTAATGGGTGGTTGACTAAGATAATTAGCTGCAACATTGGATTTTCCTTTCTGATACTTAATTACCAAATGAAATTGTTGTAGGTAATTAATCCACTTAAGTTTTCAGGTTATCTGTAGTTTCGTCTAGGACAGAGCGAACTGCAAAGGTTTATGGTCAGTGAGGATGACCGTTTCCTTGCCAAGAATGTAGTGTCTCCATTGTTTAAGAGCTTGCACAATGGCGTACAATTATTTTTCATACGTTGAATACCTTCTAAAAATGTCATTGAAATTTTTAGAATGAAACACGACTAGGTGACCTGACCGAGTGATCACTTTTCCAAGAGCATAGTCCGATGCATCTGCCTCAATCTTAAAAGGCTGATGCAAATCAGGTAACACAAGTACTGGTGCAGTACAAAGCTTGTTTTTGAGTTGTTCAAAATCTTTTCATTGTGTTGGTGTCCATTTGAATATAGTTTTCCCATTTCCCATAGTCAATCGATTCAAATGCGATGCAATTTAACTGAAGCTAAGTATGAACCGTCGATAGAAATTCACAAAACCAAGATAACTTCTTAGTTCATGAATGTTTTGAGGAATGAGCCAATATTTGAGGATTTGTAATTTTTTTGGGTCGACATGAATTCCTGCACAGTCAATTACATACCCCAAATATTTGATGTTGGTAATAAAAAATGAGCATTTGTCCCTGTTTAGATATAGTCGATGTTGCTGGAGAGTGTCAAAGACTTTTCAAAGCTATCTGACATGTTCTTCCCATGACTGAGTGAAAATAAATATATCGTCGATATAGACAATGACACACTTGTCAATGAAGGGTCTTAGAAGGTCATCCATATACATCATGAAGGTTGTAGGTGAACTGGTTAAGTTGAAAGGAATGACTAACCATTCAAAAAATCCTTCCTTGGTCTTGAAATCCGTTTTCCATACATCAATGGACTCGATTGAAATTTGATGATATCCCAACTTGAGCTCGAGTTTTGTAAAGAACTTAGCACCTTTTAGACTGTCGATGATTTCATCTATTCATGGAAGAGGGTATATGTTCTTTACTGCAATTTCGTTGATATCCTGAAATTCGATGCACATGCACCAAGTCACTTGTCTTTCTTTGGAACTAAGACGACTGAACTTCCATAAGGATAAGAGTGGGGGTGGATATGAACCTTGTCGATCAAATCCTGGATTTTCCTGCGAATCTCTTCATTTTTTGAAAATGGACCTTCAGTAAACAAATGCATTAGGTAATGAAGAACCATGAACAAGTTCAATGGAGTGTTTTACCGGGTAATTTAGAGGTACTTTGTTTGGCTCTTGAAATACATTTTGTTATTCCTCAAGAATATTGTTGATATGTTGCTATTGTTGAGAGATGTGTTGGTTGGTGAGTCGACTCATTGTTGCAGTATTTCTGGAATGTTGAGGCTTTATCATAATTAATGTGAACTTCTGGGTATTGTTGATAAGATTCTTTGTTTGTTTCGCAAATATCCTAGCAACCATTGAAGTCGGTTGTTGCTCTGGTATGCTGTACCATTGATTCTGAATTTTTACAATCACCTTATGAGACCATGAGTGATATGTACAATGTCGACCCCACAAGTAGGGTTTCACAAACAAGGCGTCGGCTATGGAAAGCAGCGCCACATCACAGAGTACTTCATCTTCAAAAGGCTTAATGAAATAGGTGAGTCTGCATTGGCGTGTGATTCTTAGTTCCTGTCCATCCTTCATCCAACTGATATTGTAAGACTGAGGGTGTGGAGTGGTGACAAGACCTAATTTCTTCACAAGATATTATGGAACAAAGTTCTTTTGGCTACAATTATCCACAATCAGATGTAATGGATTTTTCTGAACCCATATTCGTGTATGGAACAAGCGCTCTCGTTCCTCCTTGTCAAAGAAATTTGAGGCCATCAGAGGGGTTGAGGTCGAAGCCAAGAGGGTTGCCACATCTGGATTAGATTCTACCAGGGTTCTGTCGAACAAGTCATAGGTTGGGAATTTTTCCAAAAATGTCTTTTGAGCTTTGCATTCTGACGTATCATGCCATGCTAAATTGGGATAATCACACCATTTCCCGGTAAGAGCTTGTTTGTTGCGATCCCTCCTGCCTTTCTGAAATTTCTTCTTTTAATGTTTAGAATTTGGCAGATTTGGCTGAGAAGGCTTCTTCAACTTGTCATAGTCAACCGATGACTTCTTGTCGGATGTTCGACCTGTTGGCTTGTTTGTGAAACATGCTTTTCCTTTTTATTTAGATTCAAGCTTGATGGCGCAATGAAATGCATCCACAAGCATACTAACAGTCAGAAACTCCATCTCTTACTGAATATATGGGGATAAACCACTGACGTACTTCAGGAAAATCAATTTATCTTCTTATTGGATGCCAAGTCTATCCATGAGTCGATAAAACCCATCGGTATAAATCTGCATGGACTGGTCTTTCCATTGCCTTAGCTGCTGCCATGTCTTATACTATTTTTTAAGATACTTAGGCATGTAGAACTCCTTTCGAGCATACCTGAGAAATTTTACCTATGTGTCTATGGGGTCGCCTTCTTTTTCTATCTTTGTTGATAAATTTTCCCACCAGCAGTGTACGGAGGTTGACATCTTTAAGGATGCAATGGTGATGTTTTTCGCTTCGGAGAGTTGATTCACAGAGTAGTATGATTCCAGTTGTTGTACCCAATTGTCGATGGATGCCATGCCAATATTTCCTTCAAGATTTGGTATGTCTAGATTCATTTGCACTTTGAAGGGGATGATTTTATCATAGTGAGGTCACATCGAGGATTCCCCAGAGTTCGAAGTGAATCACATGAGAATCTTGCTAAACTAGGCGAACATTTTGGTCTGCTAGAGAGCCAGTGCTTTTTCTATGCGTTTTTCTATCTCGTCAGTTGCATGTCTATTGTTTGCTTCTTCGTCCATGTTTTCTGAAGCTGACAGAAGTGTCTGATTGTGTTGCTGAGTTTGCAAGCATGTTTGAACATACATAAATTAAATAAATTCGATGGAAGTACCGATATAATTTAGGCTCTAAACAAGATCAAGCTCTAATACGAATGATCTAGGTCATTCCCAGGTGCACGCTGGGGACAACAGTCAACTGAATGAGTCAAGAACTATTATGGCAGAAGCTTAGAAAAAGAACAAGGAAAGTAGGAAATACACTATATCGATAGAAAGTATGTGCATAGACAATATGCAAGAATTCAAACCAATTTCTATTATTACTTCTTCTCGATGAAGGTTGGTTTATGTTTACAATAATGTACATATTTATATAGAATGTTGAGATGCTTGGGTGACTACTTGTTATGTTTAGTTACAAGAAGTTATAACGGTTAGAAATTTCAACTATCATAGATGACAGAGAGTCAATCTATCGATATTCTATAGGCACCGAAAATGCATGTCAAGATGCTGTATGTCAAGTGCAAAATATGTCGATATTTGTTGAGGTTGGTTGTGTCGAGGTTCAGACTTGTCGAAGCCAATGCTGAACTTGTCGAAGCAGTTGAGCAGTCCAATTAGTCGAAGTGATAGACTTTGTCGAAGTTTAAAAACATGCCAAGTGCTGGTTGGATCACATATTTTTTTATTTTCCAATTCTTTTAACCTTAGAGAGGTGCTCCTAAAGAGATACAACACTGGTGCATTTATCTACAATGACCACATCAGAAATGGAAATATAATAATAAAAAATGAAGGTGATAGGTTTTTTTTTGTATTTTTTGTATTAAATCCCACTACTTTGCGCTAGAAAATTAATCACACCGGTGCTGTATGGTATCCCAACCACACCGATGATAAAAATTAAAGTAATATGTGTTTTTAGTTTCAATTTTTTAACCCTAAAGTGGTGCTTCTAAATGTATAATTCTTCGGTGCATTTTATTTTTTTAAATGCACTATTTTGTTTCCACCTATTGATGTTTATATCCACAGTGTCACCTGGTTTAATTTTGCATGGGTGCGTCCTTGTCATATACACACCCCTGTGTTTTAGATATACAAATGCAGTACTAAAAAACATCCACTAAAACCTCTGTTCACTCTCCTTTGCTAGGGACCTCTGCTATAAACATATATTTGGGCTCGTTTTAGAGGAGAATTCACAAAAACCTTTGTTAGAGGGTCTCTTCCTTGTAGTGAGAGAACATAGATGTTTACTGTTACAAATAAAAATCCAATAGTGCCACAAAAGTATAAATAGGATTTTGAAGTCACAAAAGAATCAAGGACAAAAATCGACAATATTGTGGATAAATTTGGCAAGTTATTTGAAAATTGCCAATGATGATGGATATAATTAATAAAAAAAAGGGAGATACTTGTCACAAATGCATTGAGAAATGGATTCCAGGTCGTCTACATGAGTCAAAATCTAACAAGGGAAAACCATCAATGATCATTAATGAGCTTAAAGAAAGGTTTGGTCAATACTCTGAAAGTCGAGATGATCCAAAAATATAAATTGAAACTTACAAAAGTCCACTATTAAGTTCAAACTTATCGACCCTAGGAAAGGAAATCACAATAACATACAACCCATATTCCAAGTGTCACAAAACATTGACAAAATTATCACTAGCATGAATATATGCACACCACCAAATGGGAATGAGAATGATTAATCTAAAAAATAAATTATTTCTTAAAATGAACAACCACAAGACCCTCCTAGAAATTATATTTTGCTTCGTCTCAAGAAGGTTGATAAGATCCAAGTTCCAGTAAAAGGGGAAACAAGATTACAACTCCACTTGCAACCTTAACCAGAAAATTGCAAGCCAAGAAGCATCAAAGGTTTGCATTCAACAAATGGATCCAAAGAATCCAGGATATGATGAAAATCCTAAAATGGAACCTTACTAGTCCTCAAAGCATGAACCAAACATGAACCAAGTCAAACCACTACAACTAGACAAAGACAAATATGATGTTGCCAAGGTAACATGAGTAGCCATAGAGAATCCTATTTATAATGATTTAAGGACAAAACATTCCTTGAGAGAGGGGAAAAGTAGTAAACATAAATATAAACATGTAGGCTAATGAAAAGTCGAAGTTTACATATACCTTTTCCTTGTGTCCATTCAATGCATATAAGTATATTGTCACAAGGTTCATTGTAAGCATCATCATTCAATTGGTTATTCATTATTCTATATATATTTAAACCAAAGGTGTTTTCTCAATGAGAAAATATTTCCTAACACTAGTCCATGATTACTTGTCTCTCCATTCAATAAAAATACGACACGTGTATCCCTGACTTGTCGCTACATTCATCCTATGGTGTGTTCTTGAAGTTTTTTGGTCCGTTCCACCACTGTTTTACTCATAAATTCTACGCATTATTCATCCATCCATCATTCAATGTCTCATCTATTAGAGAATGACAAGATTTTCATCATTCTAACATATTTATTTTTACCAAACCATGCCCTCCATGGAGTTGATTTCTTTGAAGATTGTAGGGAAGAGATACCATTTGTACCTGGAACTTGTGATGAGGGTTTCAGGGGAGGATTCCTACACGGATGATTGTCATCTCCTCACCAAACACTGTGACGAGCCCCTCATACCAAACATAATATATACTCACCTAGGGCTTGCTCATGTATTCCTTGGAAAAGCCCACACCATAGAGGACATCTTGCGATCCTCTCAGGGACTTAGGTTGGGTGTCTTTGCTTTTGTACTTATTCATCTTGCAATTCGAACATGTGTCCTCCATAATGGTTGGAGGCACCTCTAGGTAAGAAACATATGACGTGGGAGAAGAAGCAACACATCTAAAGCCGTGATGATAGTTCCATGTAGTTTTAATTGGACTAGGACTCAATTTGGGGAGGAGTATATCTCATCAGCCTTGATGTTGCAATGGGGATCTTAAATAAAAAATGCTTCCAATAGATGTTGTATGCATGGCTCTTCTATTGACCCTTTCTAGGGATGGGATACTAGTTTTATTGTCCATTTGATGTCGTCCAGTTTATTTGGTTTTCATAAACGTTTTGTATTATGAAGGATTT
Organism: Pseudotsuga menziesii; assembly: GCA_001517045.1. NCBI lineage: Eukaryota > Viridiplantae > Streptophyta > Pinopsida > Pinales > Pinaceae > Pseudotsuga > Pseudotsuga menziesii. Next base: position 13,327 of record LPNX010485888.1, read on the forward strand.
CTAATCATTTTTTGTTAATGCTACATACAAAGCGTACTAAGAAGGGTGATATTGTTGGAAAATATGGTAACTACATTCACCTATTGCACGTTTTGGCATCTTATGTTCATGTATAATGACATGTCATCATTGAAAGGTCATTAACCATGAAATTTGCATGTCTATTGCACTCTTTGTGTAGGTACTAGCTATGGTTCCATTTTAAGAAAACAAATAAAAAATGGAAGCGAGCCAACATTCCAAGTCTTTTTGTGAATTATGTGGCAAGGTTAGTACGAATTCTAGGAGTTTTTGTGAATTTTCTGTTACTGTACCACTCATTGATGAATGCTCTTGTGAATTTTATCTATGTTTATTCAGTGTATCCCCTTTAGTATTGGGTACTTGAATTTATAATGATTTAGGAGTGTACAAAGCAAGTTTTCAAAAGCATTGAAAATATTGATGTGAATCAACCTTAACTTGCCAATAATAACATTTTAATTTATAAATCAACCTTTTCTAAATGATATGCATGTTTAATATGAATATATTGTACAATTTGCAGTGAAGAGAAAAGCAATTGGGATTCGGGGATGTAAGGATTGTGAGAAGGTGAAGGTATGTGGTGCCTATACATTGAAGAATACATTTCTATCAGGATCTTTCATTATCTCATTTAGTATCTTAAAGCTATTTATGTGCAATACTCTTTCATGATTATGATCTATAAAGTATGACATGTTGAGTTTCTTATGGAGTCTCACATACTATTTTCTTGCTTTAGTATTCCGAGTTCTATAACGGTGTGCAACACAATTCAGAGGTTGAGGGAGAATACATAAGGATGATTTTATGTAGTTATGTTTTCAACATCTGACTTTGAACATTTGTGAGTTGAAGCAGAAAGTCAAAAACGCCAAATTTTATGTTAAGAGTTAATTTTAATATCGTGATGTTGTACTATGAAGCTAATCTATAATGTTTTACACCCATAAAGTTGTCTGGTTTCTTTGTTAAGTTAATAATAAGATGTTAGGGTGTTCAAATGTTTTACATTTATTTGCAAAATGTATGGATGAAAATGAAATCAAAACCTATGTGATAGGAGGGAAAATATCAACCATTTTTCAGATTGTTATATTCATCTTTATGGAGGCTTCTTCAATAAGGTTTGAAATATTAGCTTGATTTTGCTTTCTTTGATATCTATTGGATTCTTGTTTAGAGATGAGAGCTTAATTGCTTTTACATTAATCTTATTCCAACTAGGCCACCCAAGGTTCTTATGTTTTTTTCCTTTTCATCATCAAATTTATTCCTTACATGGGTTTAGAGCTCTAGTTTGCATATTATTGATTTTTGACCAATTTGACTTGTCCTATAATTTGTATACATAGTTTTTTATGTGTATAATATTCTTTAAATATCATGTTAGTAAGAACAAGTTCCTGGAGTAGAGTAAAAGCTGTTGTTTTAGTTTGTTAGTCTTTTATTATAGAGTACATTTCTTTGTCGACCCCTGTGTTTTTGGTTGGGGACATGGGCACAAAATGTTCTAACAAAGTTTTCCTTTCAAAGTTCTAGGAATGCACAAGTTTCATATAAGATACATTATTAGGAGATTTGTTTATTACATTCAATTAGCTCACAACATTAATGAATAACATAAATAATAACAAAACTATGAGAATTAGTACTTCGCTAGAAGTAAATCCATTTTCACTCATCCATAGACACTTTATTGTAGAGTCCATCCCTAAACTAGGGATATGAGATTGCAAGGGAAAATTCATAAAGTATACATCTAAAATCCCTCACATGATCTAACCCATACTTCTGAAAAGAGAAAAAACAACACCATTCCTCCAAATACAACAATCCATCTTCAACCAGTAACACGATTCCCTCTTGAGCTAACAACATAAGGAGAGGAACTCATATCTATGTAGTCCCTCAAGCAATTCCTTTACCCTCCAATTCTATAATGTAGCCAAAGGAATCACTCATGTGGATAAATATGGATTTATGGCTATTAGAAATTGGTGATCTTTCCTCTAAACTTTACACATAATTCTAATCATAGTTATCATGTACTACTTGATACATATTTTCACAGGAACATGGATACAATCACATAAGAAAGAGAATAATGAATAAGAGAGTATAACTTGCAAACTTAAAATCATTGTGATGATTTATGGCTATTAGCAATCAACAATTTTTCCTCTAAACTTTACACATAATTCTAATCATAGTTATCATGTACTACTCCATACGAATTTGCAAAGGAACATGGATACAGTCACATAAGAATGAGACTAATGGATAGGAGAGTATAACTTGAAAACTTAAAATCATTGCATCGAGAGGAACTTTATACAACCCAAGTGAGTGACATCTATAACGCTCATACGACACATGTCGGCTCCAAGAAAAATTATAAAACCAAGCACATGTAGGATCCAAAATTAAACTAGCTAAATTATTAAACACATTTATAGAAATATATACCAAATTTCAATTTAAAATTCCATTGTATTCCAACCTTGCAAGAAATTTCACACACACACACACACACACACACACACACACACACACACATTTTCATGTGGTTCATGGCAGTAGATATCAATGCTTGCTACAACCATGGATAACCTCCCCGAAATCCATTAGAGAACATGGGTGATCGATTATTTTTGGTATAGTGGGGCTCAACAATAAGAGCATCTTATAGACCTATTTAAGGGCTCAACATGCCACTTACAAGGAATTGAACTTGGGAGGGGAGGGTAACAATAATTCATCCTAACCACCATTGCTACATCCAATGGACACACACATACAAAAAACACACACATATACAGTCAAAATCAAACTTTAATAATTGAATGCATGCATGCATGTAGCGTTAACGTTCTATTAATTATGTGGAAGTAGTTGAACATACAAACTCCATAAATGCATCATAGGAATCCAACAAATGAATTATCACCCAAATCTATATCTTTAATATTTAACACTTAGTACTTGGGTGCGTGATTATATGTGTTCATTGCGATTACAAAGTTTTTCGTTAATTATCATATTTGATTTGATAACAATCAAATTTATGTACAGAAATTTATGAAAATATATTATAATTTATCTATTCTTAACTTATATGTATACATAGAAATGAGTACAATTGACACACACACATACATGTATATACATATATAATACACACACACACACACACACACACACAGACACACATGTATATACATATATATAGATACATATAACACACACACACACACACACACACACACACACGTATGTTTTACTAGTTGGTAATGGACAATTCACAACAAAACACTCTACATATCTATATATTAATAAAGTAAATACAATATTAAAACAAAAGTAGCCATCCTTATCTAGAATGCACCAATCCAATGGTATGGTGAACTCTCCAATGAAGATTTCTCTTATGTTTTTATTTTGATTGTAATGTTAACTATGCTTGAAAGTGTACTCTGAAGTAAATAAAAAATCAATTTCAATACAAAACAAGACAAACACGACTCCCGTGAAGCAATTTGTTCAAGAAACCATATTTGAAGGTGTATAATTCTTTGGTACAAGTTTATATTGCTTTAACACAAGTTTACAATGCCTTGAACAAAGAATACGACTCAAACTTTCTATGCTTCCAATATTTTTCCCTCATTGGATTCTCACTAATAGTGAAGTCACTTGCCACCTTTTTATCCTTTTTGAAATTGATTATTTTGTGCTTTTTACACACAGACCCACACCCATATAGATACATCTTAACTCTTGCTCTACCAAGCGTCGAGAAGGATCAAATTTATTGAGGTGAAAACCTTTCCTTAAGTAAATAGCACTATGGTTTTCACCTCAAGGGATTTGATCCCTCTCGATGTTTGGTAGAGCTAGAGTTAATATGGATCTATGTTGGTAATTAATATACTTCAAGCTAAGAAGATACAACATGGCTTCCCAAGAACTCCACGTAGACAATTATTGCTCAAGGTTCTTTAGACAATTATTTACCAAGGTTGATCAATATTTAACAATCATAAAGCATCCATCAAATTTTATTTCACAAGCCCATTCCCCCCCTTTCATGGAGTCACAATGCCAATTTATATTTTACAATTCTTTTATATTTTATAATTTAAAATGCCTTTATATTTTATATTTAACAAGGCCTTTATATTTTATAATTTGATATGGTCATTATGAGTTCATGATGGTGCCATCTGGGTTGACCAACACACCAATCACATTCACATGCCCAATGAATGGAATTTTTAGGAAGTATATGGATAAGTTTGTCATCGTATTCCTTGATGACATCTTATTATTATAATATAGATGAAGAGCATGCAAAACACTTGAAATTTGTGTTGCAAGTGTTGAGGGAACATCAACTATATGCCAAGTTGAGTAAGTGTTCATTAAATTATCAGAAGCAAATCCATTTCTTGGGTCATATTATTTATGAAGAAGGAATAACAGTGGATTCATAAAAGATCAAATTTGTCATGAGTTGGAAATTGCCCATGAAAGTGTTCGAAGTTAGAGGGTTGGGAGGATGAACCCGAAGCTGCCCAAACATAGACGGATGCTGAGATTATAAAACCGCGTGGGATGGTTAAACAAGAAACAAACAAACATGCACGCTTACTTAAGTGCTTACTGCTTGGATATATTTTATCTTTTGGTGGAAGTAAGCTGGATGGCACTAAGTTTGCTTGGAACAGATCTTTTAAAAACTTATCATTTAATGTTTCGACTCTCCCTTATGGTTGAGCAGCTCCCCAACCTTATGGTATTTGATAGATATTACAAGAGAATCACTGATGTTTTTTCAAAGGTGTTGCATCCAATTACCTCATTGTAGAAGAGGGGGTTTAAATTCTAATGGACACCACAATGTGAGGAAAGATTTTAGTGATTGAAGAAATTATTGATTAGCACACCAATTCTCAAGATCAAAGTTCTCAATCAAGATTTCATGGTATGCATAGATGCATTTCAAGAAAAAATTGGTGTATTTTTGATGCAGCAAGGAAACATGATCTATTATGAGTCCAAGAAGCTCAAGGACCATGATAAGAAGTATGCTACGCATGACCTAGAGATTGTTTCCATTATGCATGCGCTAAAAATGTGGCGACATTACCTCATGGGAAGGAAATTTGAGTTGAAAACATATCATAGTGGATTAAAATATTTATTTGGGAAGCAAGATTTAAAATCGAGACATGCAAGATGGTTGGGGTTCTTATGTGAGTTTGATTTTGAAATCTAACACACTAAAGGTAAGGAGATTAAAGTGGTTTATGTACTAATCCAGATAATACAAACAATGCATGCTACAACCGTAAGTATGGGTAAATTAGATATGAAAGATACAATTAATACAACTATAAATACAAAGGAATATTATCAACAAACAAAGGAAGGATTACAACAAGGAGATATGCCTCAAAAGTAGGATGGTTACAAGATTGAAGTTGATGGAATTTTGAAGTATCAAAACATAATTTGTGTGCTCAACTTGGGTGAGTTAAGTAAAATAATTTTGAATGAGATGCATAAATTTCCTTATGTAGGACACCCATGATACTAGAAGACACTTACAACAATAAGGGGTTAGTATGTTTGGCCAGGTATGAAAACCACCAAGCGACTTAACCAGCTTCAGGCAAAAGTAAATAGATGAGGGCAAAAGTAAATAGATGAGGGCGGGGCATTATTTTATGCATGTATAGTATATCCTTATATTTATAGGAGGGGTATTATGAGCAAAGGAATGAGTTTTCATATATAGGTATAAATATAAAGGATATACAACATTATATTATGCTTATATATATATATATATATATATATATATACGGGAGTATTATATATATTAAAGGGAACCCACGTATAATTTATAAGAAGGGGGCCTGACACACAATCAATACTTTATGCCTACAAATTGGGAATTAAGTGAAAAGCAAAGTCAATAAATGGATATATACATATATTATTTGACACATCACTTATTCCTTTGAGTATGGAGAAAGGCGAGGAGAGTGGAAACCTCGGACCAATAATTGTAGAGGCGTTACCAGAAAATTCATAGTCAAGGGTTTTAAAAGACCCGTTACCTAATTGTGGTGATAAAATCAAGGAGGCGTTACTAAGCATGAATTGTGGAGGGCCTATTTTGGCTCACGCACAGCCATCGACAGTGGAGAGATTAATTCACCCCACTCAAAGCCACCAATTGTGGGGACGTTGCCAGATTTCATGACCGTGATTTCGAATGCGTTGAGAGTTACCCAATTATTTTATTTGGATGTGGAAAAACTGAGAGCGGGGAAGGAGTCCATCGCTGCCTCTCTGTGTGTCTTCGGGGGAGAGATTAATGTGATATTTCTCATTGCGATTTCAGGGGGAAAGGGGGGGCGCAATATTCAGTAGAAATCTCCAGCTTGAGGCACGCTGGAGGTTGGAAATGGGAGAAAATAGCTGGGCAGAGGAGTATGCCGCGGGGAAAAGGGATTTGAGTTTACTCAGACCGTGAACCAGAGAATTGGCAATTTTCGCCCTGCAATCATCCTCGGGTATGAATCTCAGGGTAAATGTCTTACTCCTATCATCGGCATTTTTTTTATCAACAATCAGGCTTGGGGCATTTGTTTAATCTTAAGTATGACATTTAAATTAGCTAGACGTGGTCTACTATTCAAGACAAAATTTAGGTTATTGGCTAATCTAGAGTAACAGCTTACTGAAAGTCCACAGCCTTCGAGTATTTGTATGGTAGATGCGTCCATCTCTTTCTTGCAGGTTTGAAATTAACAAAATGCTTAGCCGTTGTCTAAATTTGAGTTTTTCTATGAGGATGGTAAGCTGCGCATGCTTTATGAGAGATAACTCTAAACCATTCTGGAAAAAACCCTAACCTCGTATACATCACACCCTTGCGGCGGCTGCAACTTGTCAGTTGCTCTCACGATTTATTGTTAAAATATCAGAGTTTTTCTATGGCTACCGCATTATGTAGAGGAATAGAAGTTCCTTCCGATTTAAGGATATGAAATGTTTTTTTCCATTCAAAAATGTTGGTGTAGCCACGAATACCGAAATTTTTATATCTCGGTCAATGTATGTGCCCTACGTCATTCAGATCGATAGGGGGATTGTTAATCCTGTTCAAGAGGGTTTCTTAATCCCCATCTAGGATCTTGTGAGACGCATACATTACCAACTTTAATGAAAAATAAAATCGATTTATTTTCCCCAGTGAAATAGAACTCTGAACTATATGTCTGCGATATGTCCAGTAGGACGGTTGAGTTCATAGGGTAGTTAAAGCTATTATACCCACATCAGGTTAGACTTGTAAACTTCGTGCCTCTGTATGTTGGTAATTATCGATGGAACTACACTCCGACTGTTGAATACCTAAAGGAGGATCACCCAACGTATAAATCGAGTATATTAGGCATCGATAGTCAACTGGAGCAGTCTTCGAAACATTTTTGCTTTTCGGAAAACAAGAAAATGATCACATTGTAGACTACTGTCATTGAAGCGATTATGCTACTACAAAATCTATGGAAGATGGAAAATCTGTTCATGCGCACATATTCAAAACAAAGTTTAAAGATGGGCGTTTTCACCGAAAACCAACTTATGAACTTATATTCAAAAGCGTAGGGTTATTGCTGTATGCGCAATGACTATCTTGATAGAATTCCTGAACAATGACTACTATCTTGGAAGTGCTATCAGTATGGGATATGCACAGAACGGGAATGCTGTGGAAGCCTTCAAAGTGTTGGGGAAAATGTTGATGGAACATGTATGACCAAATCAGTTCACCTTCGTTTGTGTTCTAAAAGCTTTTCCATGTAGGGTGTTCTTAAGAATATAATAACAAACGCATGTAGTTAGAAAATGAGCTCCAAAATGAATAAGCCTCTAGTAAACTGTGACTGTGCACCAGAGTTATAAAAGTTGTTATATCCTAAAAAAAAGGGGGGGGCAGGAACCATCAAAACGATTATATAGATAAGAAGAGGATTTTATTTTTGTTGAGCAGAAAATGTATTATTAGATGCACAGTTATGTAGGGGAGATTTCTTTATGATGTATAGAAGTAACATTAAATTTTGGTAAGGTGGTTCCCGAGTACTATAAGTACTGAGGGTGTTTATTTTTAGGTAAACCACTGTATAGATGCGAGTAAGCATGGCAACAAGGGTGTTGCGGAGAATGTAAATTTTTCCCTTAGCAATAATACATGATAAAATGTTTGGTGGACGTAACCCCAAGAACGGGGTGAACCACGTACTTTTGTGTCTCTCTTGGCTGATGTTTATTCTTATGTGTTTGTCATAGTTTAAGATGCTCGAAAATCTGGTACTTTGCAACTAAGAAATTTATACATGTCGTGTGTTCAGTTTTCTTTATTGGGGATAGCAGGTATACATAGATTGAATGCATAAAATTGACTAAGAACTAAGTTGTAATCACATTCATAAGCTGTTTGTCTTATTCATACGCATTGGAATTACATAAGTTGTTTATCTCATTCATGCTCATAGGAATTACATAAGCTGTTTGTCTTATTCATGCTCATAATACAGGTATATGTTTTAAAAGGGTTTTAAGAAAAGTTCAGGGATTACTACTACAGGAATATTATGCAAAGAATTTCGTCATTTAATATAATTGCATTGATGTGGGGAAATTAATGCATGGTTTAGCTCCCAGACTATAATGGAAGAAGATTCCAATATATTTTTCCTATGCTAGATTAATCCTTACTTTAGATTAATTCTTACTTTACTAAGCGTAAGTCATTGGTATATTTTTATGTTGTTGCGGGAAGGACATAAGGGAAATTCGCTATGGGCTTAAAATTGTGGTGTTTGTATAATCAGCTATACAATATATATAGGTATACTCGGTAAAATATTTACATAGAGTATGAATAAGTCTAAGAAGAGATTTTTTTGGGAATTTTATATCCTAGAGTATGGTGCATTTCCAAATTGTGAAACATGTCTCTTCGGAGACATCCGATAAAATAAAAGGAATTCTTTTTTTAAGGCGCAACTTTTACCCCAATCTTCTCACAACTTTACTTAGAAGGACTAAGAGGTATGTTACAGGTAGAAGAGGGGCACTACATTTTTTTTTTTTTGGGGGGGGGGGTCAATTTAAGAAACTCTTTTTGCCTCCATTTCAAAAAGTGTGTGTACTCGTAGCACTATATTTCATTTCGATCCATATTTTTGAGATTTGCAAACTTCTTGGTCGTAAAAAACTATAATGTTTCGTTATAGGCATATTTTTTCAAATTTGACAAAAATATATACATTTAGTACCTAGTTACAATGCAAAAAAATAATTTTTTATTTATTTTTAACATTTAGAAGCTAATAGAATGAAAAATAGATACATTTTGGAAGTTATTCCTTTAAACATTTCTCTTAAATAACTTAGTTTTTGGGAAAATTTGAAAAAAAGAGAGAAAATAAAGACATTTCAAAGCATTTTAAACATATTTTCAGCTATTTTATGAGTACACATGATACTATTTAGCACTATTTTCCATAAAGTGACAATTCACATAAATCAACTAAAAGTATACCATATAGTTGTAAATAACATATGAAAAAACATAATAGTTATTCTCAAAATAAAATCTTAAAGTCAAAACATTACAGAAATATCTTATCAAAACTTGTCAAGTTTGGCATTTTCCTCAACAACATGAAACTAATAAAGAATATCATGCAAAATACGATCTAAGTTTGACATTTTCCTCAACATCATGAAAATAATCAAGAATATCATGCAGACCAAAATCTTCATCGAAATTGCCATTTTCTACAGCTTGGCGCTCTTCATGGACCTCATTGTTTGCTGCAATTGGGTCTTCTACTTATGTGAAATGCCCAAAGTGATCATTTACAAACATCCGTTTTAATGGTGGTTGAGGCTCTTTTGCAATCTTTTCCACAAGTAACTCACGAAATTCTCCTTTCTTCAAATCAACTTCCTGCATTTCATCTGGAAGAACTTTCATAACATTAATTCTTTGCTTGATATAATTGCACTGTAGTGGATCATTATCTATGGATATGCAATTTCTTCTTTTTTGTAAGGATCATGTCATTGTTGTACCTAATAACCACATGCATAAAAAAATAAAGTTAAATGGCATAATGAAACATAAATCTAAAAAATATATAGTATATATATAGATTAATGACACTAGCTTCATATGTAATATCATAAATATTGCCTGATCCCGAGAACAAATCTAAAACCCAATATTCTTCTTTTGAAAATGTATATATGAGATAATTAATCAATGCTTGTGGCTTCTAGTAGATGTTTATAATCTCTCCTTTCAAATCTATTTCTTCATATGTCAACTTTTTAACCACAACATTATAAGTCAATATTTGAATACATTTTCCTTAACTTCTTTCATTGATTAAAAGAGAGTCATAGGTCTCATCTTTTGTCCAACATGCAAGATGTATGCTTCAATATCACTCATAAATGGATCACTTCTCGAGCTACGAATATTAGGATTATTCCTATAACATAATTAAATACAAATCTAATTAACTTATAGAGAAATAAATTTCATTGCTGATTTCCAATGCTTAATAAGACATTACAATTATCTTACCAATACAATTGCTCCCTTGAATTTGCTTTATCCTTGAAGGTTGTTAGCATTTCTCCTCTTTGTACATCCGAATGGAAACAAGAAATATCTATAGAGGTGATGTTGTGACATCCATAAATCCCGAAACCACTTTATTGAATAATTGGTAAGTATAAGGCTCACTGTCATAAGACATGTTTTTGATATTGTAGCTGTGAGGGATTTCTGCAATTACTAGGGAGTACTCCTTCTCAGGAACAAGATTTGCAATGTTTGCACAATCGCCAACAATCAATTTATATTGCACAGTGTCCAAACCATTCCAAACGTGATTATCAAGGGTATCATCAAGTTCAACATTTGCAAGGTGTTGCCTTCTTTGTCATTCTATTTTGGCTCTTTGAATATGAATTTTGAAAGAATCTGATACTGAACTCTTATTTGGCATCTTTGAGAAAAAAATTATATGTATAAGTAAAAAAAATATAAATGAATTGGCTTGCAAAAAAATTAAATAGAATATATCGTAAATCAACATACGTTTTTGTATGCAAATTGTTTTTTCTCAAGTTCTCTATGGAGCTTGAGTCTAGATAGTTACATTTGACATCATCCCAACTCTTCTCCCCCAACATTATAACCATATCCTCTTGTATTTTCATGTAAACCTTATGACTACATGATGTAAAAATAAATTATGTTTACAATCATATCTAATGATATAACATAATGCTTAATTAATAAAACATACTAAACTCAAAAAATAAACTTCAAAAGATAAGCCAATCCACAAACTTACTTTTCAGATTCATTGCACATTTCCTCCATGGATAATTCACCCGAACTTATACGTGACAAAATTGTAGATATAAGAGTTTCATCCTTCACACCTTGCAATTCTCTCCAAGGTGGTATAGTCATATCTTCTGGGAAATTCTTGACGTCGGGGCCACCTTCATGCTACTCCAAGCATCTGCTTTAATTTTCTTTTCCTTTTGAATTTTTATGCCAATATTATCCCACATGTTGAATGTCTCTTCAATAAAATACCATATTGGCCCCATTCTAAATTCCAATTGAAAATAGTTATCTACAACTCTAAATGCATCACTTTCTTTCAAACCTTTATGTTTCACATCGTCCTCTTTAATCGAGAAACTATTTCCATACAACATTGTTTCCAGAAATCTGCATCAACTTTTGATCTATCCCCACCACATATTTGGTCAAATTCATTGTGGATAAATATGACCCTTTGAATGAATGTCATGGACATCCTATAGTCACTATCTGTGTTATGATCCCATGCCAAAAGTTTTTCTTCCACATATGTTAAACTAGCATAAACTATGCATTTGACTGTTTGAAAAATGGGTTTTGGGGAAACTCTTGCATCAATTCTCTTCTAGCCTCTGCAGAATTATTCCCCCCAAAACATAGTAGTTGTAATCAAAACACTTTGATTCATCAAATGCATCTATAACTTGAACATATTTCGTGCCAACAAGAACTACGTAGTCAACCACATGTGCATAAGGATTGAGCCTCATCAATGATTTCAAGTAATGAACATGCAAGTGATGTGGTTTCCTAATTTGATACTTCTCTTGACCTTTCATCAAGCTATAAAGTTGCTTAATATTTAAATCAAATGTATGTCCATTGTGAACCAACTTATCCCTTTGAAATCAATCCTGAATGGCATTTTGTGTTGTCTTAACAACATCATCATCTAGATCACTTCCTAGAGTGATGATTTCCAAACTATCCCTAGGAATTTCACTTTGATTTTAAGTGATAACATTGGATTCAACATCTTGTCTCCTCCTTTTATGTCTTGAAGCTGGTGTATCTAAATGAAAAAATTGTTGATCACAAATGAAAGCACCCTCATCCATATTTATTTTAGAAGAGTGTTTCTTACTCTTATTAGCATAAGTAACATCCTCATCAGAAACAATTTGTTGATCAAGTTCAGTTGGGAAAGATATTTTTTTAAATGTAACCTTCCTAGGTACTTCAGTTGATTTTTGTATGTCGTTTCCTTTCTGTGTTTGTACTTCTTCAGTTTCAATATTTTAGACTCATTTCTTCCTTGGCATTTCTCATTTCCTTGGTGTTTCTCCCTTCTGAAAGAGTACCATTAATGACATCCATAGGGTTTTATTTAGTGGAATAAATTCCATTCAGAATATGAGACAGTGGCATGGCCGAACCCTCCAAAATAAAAGCCTTATTGTATTAAAACTATTACATTGTCATATCATCCAATTTATAGCAAAAAAAACAAATATAGAAACTTACACTCTTGCGCTCAATAACGTGCATGACTCCCGCAAAAAATTTAGTGAACATTTTGTTGATTTTATAGTTTGAAACCTTCAAACAATATTGTATTTTGACATAGGTTTTAGCTTGTTTCACTAGTGCATAAACAAAGTCTTTACATGGCACCAATCAAATATCTCACAATAATCCTAATGAGTGATAATTGTTTTCTAGATATGAAAATGTTGCACAATATAAATGAATGCTATCTGGGTTCTCGTGATATTTCTCTTTCAAAAACCAAGAACAGTCCATTTTCTCTTCCTTTGGTGCATCTTTGCATTCTTGGATTTTAAATGCTCGATGTACATGTCTTCCTCGTGGGAAACATTATGTGTTGGCCCAATTGTTTTTTTCAACAACTTCATTGCTGAGCTTGCTCCATACATATTTTCAGATAAATTTCTTGACATCATTCTCCCTATAAAAGAAAATGAAAAATTTTAGTTTATCTACAAAAACAACATAACTATATAAACAAAAAAAAACATTCACAAAAAAAACAAAAATCATAACATAAGAAAAACTACCTTATTTTAAAAAAAATTTGAGCTCAAAGAAGTCCCAACTGGCGCATGCTTTGGGTGCCCAAAGGGCGCCCGGGGGAGGATCGCATCTCCTCCCCACTACCCATAGGTGCATGCAACACACCCCTAAGTTAAACGAGTAGGAGCTACAAAACGCACCCCTATGGGAAATGGGGAGGAGTTGCGCTCCTCCCTCGGGCACCCGCCTATTGGGAGCGCGCTTTGGGCACCCAGGAGAGGAGCGTAGCTCGTCCCTGCTTCCCATAGGGGTGTGCTATCGAATACCTAAAGCGCGTCCTCCTATTGGGTGTGCGCTTTGGGCACCTAAAGTGCGCCGGTGCCCACCGAATCCTAACCCCTAAAGGAAAAAATGTAAATTTTTGGCGCCCACCCAAGGCCAAGCCCAAAAGAAAAAAGTTTAAAAAAAATTACATTGCATTTAACCCATGTGCATCCAAAGGTAATGCCAATCCAAAAAGAAAAAAAAAACAAAAAAAACATTAAATTTAACCCTTGTGCATCCAAAGGGTACGCCAGTCCAAAAGAAAAAAAAATACATTGCACAAAATGTAAATTAAACTAACCTTGAAAATCTCCTCGGTGGTCTTTAATATCCTTGTAGATTGCTACAATGTTGTAATATTGTTTGCAAGAGGTGCTTGTAGAAAACAAAATCACATTTATATTGCATATATCAAGTTTAATTTAACCGCTACATGAATGTGGGATTAAAAATGAAGAATGATAAAAGCAAAAAAAAAATTCCAAGATAAAAAAATAGACAAATTTATTATAAGAAAGCTAACCTTCAAAGCACTAGTAAATTGCTCCAAATTTAAATGTGAATAGTAAGAAAATGAGAATAGTAATTCACTAGTGCATTATTACTAAATTTAAATAGGATAGCAATAAATGAAATCTTACTTGTGTTATGAGTGTGGGATAAAAAAATTAATGTAGATAGCCAATATATTGTTACAAAATTTATAGAGCATAGTTTACATGTGATTTTTTTTTTGTAAGTTCAGAGTGTATTCTATTGATTCATAATAATAATACATGCAAAGATACAAGCCAAAATGGCAGTTCCGTGGACTAAAAAAAACAGAGTGAATGTGGAGTCTTCCCATCATTGGAAATCAGGATCTCAACATAAAAGGATCCTCTATGTAGGGAAAATAGATCATACAAATAACAATATAAACAACGTTTAAACAAAAGAGCAGTGCTCTGTAGTTGCAAAAAACTAAAGAAACTAAACCCATAATGATCATGAAATCTAAAAAAGAAGATCTCAGGAACCTGTACTCAGTGCTTGGGAGGAGCCTCCTCCTCGATGGGTACGACAAAGTCGAAGCCAATCCGCGAGTGCGTTTTTGGTCTGCCATCAGTGGGGGAAGCATGTTGGGTGGTGGTGGTTTGGACTCCATCATGGTCTGGGTTTTTGGATTCATTGTTGGTGTCTTCTTCACTGCTCGATGTGCTGGTGCCATAGGGAATTTTATTAACTAAAAGTGGCTCTGTCTTCTGGTAAGCTGAGTCAATGGTGGTGGCTGCTTTTCCCTATTGAGTAGCAGTGGGATTTTTCATCGAAGGGGAAGGCGGTATTTGATCTGTGTCAATTGGAGTGCTAGGAGGAACCAGGGAAGATGCTGGAGGATCATCTTGAGAGCCCGTTAGACAAAGAAGAAGCCTAGCCATTAGGTTCTTCACCTCCTAGAAATTGCATCTGCATAGAACCATTCTATTGATTGCGGAAGGGGATCCCAAGAGCTCATCCTCCCAATCATTCATGAGTTGACGCAGGTGATCAGGAATTTTTATGTCAAATCCTTATGTATTGATAATTGCAGAGAGGGTCCTGGCGCACTCATTGGCATTCCCTTGGCGTACACGCCCACAACGAGGGGTGGATCATAGTTTGCATGACATAATTAGAAGGGCCAAAGGCGCAGAAGGGAGCATACTCTAAGAGTTGAAGTTGGATGTGAGAGTTGAAGCTAAAGGAATGAATCTATCATTGTCAATGCTCTCCAAGAATGCGGGGGTGCTGATAGAGTCCACAACCATGCTCCAAGAAGAGGGAGTGAAATAGGAAATACCACACACCAAAGCAATATTAAACCTGCATTAACATATGAGCTGCACACTCCTTGCACGAGTTGCCAGAAACCTGCACAGGAGAGCTCGAGACGACATGATGTTGGGACTCTCACATCCCATCAAGAAACAAGGATGCAGCCTTGAATGACTCTGTTTCTCGGGAATTGGTGGTGTTGTTAGTGTTGATGGTGTTACAATGGGTCGTCGGAGGGGCTATGTTGGGGGACAGTTGTGTCTCTGGTTTGCTTCTCCCACGTGTCCCATGACAAGAAGTTCCACCCACATCCGAGTGTAATTTACATGTGATTTAATTAATATTGTTACAAAGTTTTTATATGAAATATGATATTAACTTCATTAATTGTATTAATGCGTTTGAAATGTGCAATAATTATTGTAGCAAAATTTTGGAGGGAAAAATTAGTTCATTTAACTATATGATTGTTGGAGGTTGACATTTGCACCATTATACTTCTTGTGTGACTAGAGTGCGAGCCACACCATTCTAATTTTTAGTGAAAATTCATGGAATCATATGAAATTATCTCAATTTCTGAAAATGGTGGAAATTTCCCTTCGAGTGAGGATTTGAGAGGCAATGATGATGATTTTCCTCCTAGCGAGGATTTTAAAGGTAGTAATGATGATAATGAAGACCATCCTCTAAGTGGTTTTAAAGGAATTGAGTAAGATAGCGACAATTTTCCTCTAAGCGAGGATTTTCAAGGCACCAATGATGATTTTCAAGGCACCAACGATGATTTTCCTCTGAGCCAAGAATTCCCTCCAAGCGAGGATTTTCAAGGCACCAAAGTTGAATTTCCTCCAAGTGAAGATTTTGATGGGACCGACGATTATTTTGGTGAGGATGAAGGCACCAAAAATGGTGTATGTGATTTTCCTCAAAGCGAGGATTTTATTGGCACTACTGATGATTTTTATCCAAGTGAGGATTTCAATGGGATTGATAATGTTTCTCCTTGAAGCAAGGATTTTGATGGCACCGATGATGATTTTATTCCAAGCAAGGATTTAAATAGGGAAAGACATGATTTTGGTGAGGATGAAGGAAACAACAATGGACCTGAATATGATTTTCATCCAAGCGAGGATTTTGATGTCATCGATGATGAATTTCCTCCAAGTGAGGATTTTAGAGTGACAAATGATGATTTTGGTGAGGATGAAGGAACCAATAATGGTGAAGATGATTTTCCTCCAAGTGAGGATTTTGATGGAACCGATGATGATTTTAATCCTAGCAAGGTTTTTGATGGGACAAATGATAATTTTGGTGGGGATGAAGGCAATGATAATGGTGAATATGATTTTCCTCCAAGCGAGGACTTTGAGGGAAACGATGGTGATTTTCCTCTAAGCAAGGATTTTAATGGGGCACATGATGATTTTGGTGAGGATGAAGGAAATAATAACGGTGAAGATGATTTTCCTCCAAGAAATGTTTTTGATGGCACTGATGATGATTTTCCTCAAAGTGAGGGTTTTAAAGAGACAAATGATATTTTGGTGAGGATGAACCTTCCAGTGGTGAGGATACCAATTTTGTTGATGATGTTTATTTAACCTCAAGTGATAAACAATACTGATGAGGATAATAAATCTCCTACTGAATTCGATGATGATAATCTCAATGAGAAAGATGATATTCCTCATAGTGACAAGGGCAATAATTCATAAGAGGATGATGCAATGGTACATGAAACACAAAGGAAAATTGTACCAATGAGCAACATTAATTGTAGGACTAGACCATATTATATCGATCCAAAGCATTCTAGTTATACAAGGTCTAGAAAATATTTGCTCATGAGTCCAAGTTCTATTACTGATTTGATTTCAAGTGAGTGTTTCCAAAAACATTGTTTGAAACAGATGCACTACAATTATGCCTTGGAAGAAAGGCTATCATATTTATCAATGAACAAAAATATGCAAAATTCATATTTAGTGGGGTGCATGATTTCCATAAAGGTAGGTTATGATTATCGCATTGGAAGTATTTTGCTTTACAGAAGTCATTCAAAACAATTCACTCAATTGGTAATCTTCGTCTATTAAGAATCCAAACAAGGCTATAAAAGGATCCCGGTTTTTATTGTAAAGACTATCATGCATGAGCTAGTGGGCCAATAACAAACATTGCAATATCATGGATGTGTGAGTTATTTTCTAACCATGGAGAGAGTATGCCAGATAGAGAAACCATACACATTCCAGATAATTTCTCAAGGCAGGAAAGTTGCAACTTGTACAAGGCATTGGTTTAAGAGGCCGAAGGAAATAACAATTTCATCAGATATGCATATTTTACAAGACTATAGAAAATAGAGTTCAACAATGTCCGTATTCCTAAGAGGTCAAGGATGGGGGTTTGCAGTATATGTGTTGCTCTTAAACAAAGAAGGGATAAATCAAAATGGATAGAAAGAGGCGCGTCTCTAAAAACTTTCTTTTCTTGAATACATATCAATTATAAAAGCTCATCAATGTTTTATTTTTATTTTATGTATATAACCTGTTATCAAAAAAATTCAAGCACATCACAATCAACAATCAGTTGAATGACAAAAGTTATACAAACATCGCAAGAAGTGTTATGATGATCCACATCAGTATTTGGGTCTTATAATTGATGGCATGGATAAAAAAAACAATTTTGCCACATTTTAATCGTGTACCAAATAATTTAAAGGAGGAAATTTTTATTTAGTTTCACTTGGTTGGTTGTATGGTTTTTAATGTTTAGATGTCTCCAAGGGTTTACTTTACAACTCCAAATATTCATAATTATGCAAATTTGACCATCACCATAATTCACCATGTGATTACTCATTGGTATGAGAATATTCCTCGAGTTTTATATCTGCAATTGGACAACACCAGCTGAGAAAACAAAAATCAGATTGTGTTTGGTTATCTAAACATGCTTGTTGAATTGGGATTTTTTTAGAAGGTTAAAGTTGGTTTCTTACTTGTTGGACATACACATGAACACATTGATCAAATGTTTAACCGTTTTGCAGTGACATTGGGGAGGAATAATGTTGGGAGTCTCCCATCATTAGCTGGAATTATTAGAAAGACATAAAATCCAGATCATGTTGTACTAACGTTCGAGGAGACTGTTGACATGCATAGATTTATTATGGGATCACATGGTGAAGAAAGGTGCATTGAAAAACTTAATGACATTAGCTTCCAACATCAGTTTCATATAAAAAATATTCATGGGAAAACACTACTATGGGGTAAGAAGTACTCAACTAGTGCATAATGGGGGCCTACATCAGGTTTAGCATTTCTAAAATTCATCCGAATTCATCTAATTTATGCTTCAAAGTTATTGTTATTGCAATCAACTATTGAGATTCAAAATGCATGCTGACACAATAGAGATGTTGATTCTTCTTAATGCTTGGAAGAAATAAAAAGGTCTATCAAAGATACATATGACTATTTTGATGTTGTTGATACTGTTTGGAAGGAGTCTTTTTTCATGGAGCAAAGTGACATAATTTCAAACTTTACAAATGTAGATATTTTTTGAAGACTCCATTTCATTGGTCACAAAGTATGTCAAATGAAAACGAGGAAATAAATTTTGAACCATAAGGCATTGATCCTTCTGAAGCAGAGGAGAGGGAAATGTATATTGGGTATAGAAGATCGTCTGCACAACCCGAGGAAATGGAAGAACTTTACATAGGATCACTACAAGACATTAAGGAAGGTTGTATGATTGCAGTGTTGGCTACATATGATGCACGCGGTTATCCATTATGGATTGCAAAAGTTATGAAGTTCAATAAAGAAAATGAAGAAGTTATATCCATTGAAGTATATTGGTATGCAACATGCACACACCCATTTGATGGTGTGCATAAGCCAGAGATGGTGGTTGAGAAAAAAGTTGGAAAAAAGAGAAAAAGAAATGGTCAAAATGTAAATCATCGTCGCATTGTCATTTTGAACTTAGAAGATGTTGACATACTATTTTATGAATTCTCATTGACAAAGAAAGGCACTCTTTGCTCCAAGACTACAAAGTATATCAAAATATTGTTGGCACAAGAAATAGTTGCATCATGGGAGTTTGCTAAACCAAGGCGTAGATCGAGAAGGAATATGTCATATGAAATGTTGGGCATACATGAAGACTCAGACGATGCACTTATTGATAGTAGAGAAGAATACAAGTCATCTACATATTTATATGATCATTCGTATGAAGAAAATGTAGTTTCTGATGGTGTGTTAGAATCCATGTGTGATTTCGCTATTTGTACATGAAACATTTTATCTTTTTTATTAAGATGACATTGACTGTGTGGCAACTCTAAAGAAGAGTTTCAATTTTAATATGAATAGCTTCTACGTCTTATGGTTTAATATATGATTTTATTATGAGTATTATCAAAAATTCCTTTATTTTATATGGAAAGAGTGGTCTAATAATTTCTTGAATAATTTTTGTCTAATACAGTGCAAGTTTTATATAGTGTTACTAAGAGGTTTAATAAATACAATTTTAAATTATGATAAAATGATATAATTATGCCATTTTTTGAAATACCGTGCTACCGATAGCATCAATTTTCAATTTGGGGCTTGATTTTAAGGTTATTGTAAATAACATTAAGGACTGTTTTCGTCCATGTCCAAATTTTTAGCCCGGGCCCAAAAAGTGGTGCTACCAGTAGCACCACTTTTTTATTTGGAGGTGTTTTTTTTCTACAAAAATAGGAGTTTTTATTGCTAGAGTTCTCGTTTTGAGTATAAAGTTCTTGCCAAGTTGTATAACATGTTATAATAGTTAAGCAATACTAGTGGTGGACAAGCTGACTAAGGCAACTCACATTATACTAATCAAATCAACTCATAAAGTTGCTAACATAACATACATATACATGAAGAAAGTTGCTAGATTGCATGAGATTCCCAAGGTAATTGTTTCAAAAGGAGATTCCAAATTTCCTTCAAATTTTTGGAAATTGTTATTTAAAAGATTTGGAACAAATTTAAATATGCGTACAACATATCATCCTCAAACAAATGGTTCAGATAAAGAAAATTAATTAAGTTATTAAAGATATATTCAAAATATATGTAATGAATCAATCATCAAGTAAAAAGATTACTAGCATTTGGTGGGTTTTGCTTACAATAAATATCATATATTTTAAAGATGAATTTATTAAAAAAAAAGATAATAATATTCCAATCAATTAAGATAATCTAGCAAATAAAGTGATATCCCATTTTATATCTTACAAGCAGCCTTTTTTTTCGTAAAGTTAGAGCCCCATTTTTTATAGTTTTAGTGATTGGAATTGCATAAACCAGGTGCCCCAAGGGTAATCAAGGGTGCTGATTTCATTTCTGCAATAAAAATTGCAATTGCAACACTGGAAATCTCATTTTCAACAACAAATTGTGTTGCCAGATTCTGACCAAACTTACCTAAAAAATACAAATAATCTAGAGATTAGCCAACTCCTTTTATATTTAATTGCACCCTTTTTTTAACAATTTTAAAGTGAATTTTATATTGTTAAATCATACCTCTTGTATTTACTTCAACCTTTTAATGGTTTATTTATGATTTTTATACTCTGATATGTTAGTGGTTTATTTGTGATTTTTATACTATAATCATAATGCGATAACGCCAGTTTATATTTACTTTTGCGACTTTTTTGATAATTTTTATACTATAATTATAATGTGCATTCTTTAAGTATATATTATATTGCGCTTTAAACATAAAGCACTTACAACCTTTTTAGTTATTGTTTTACTATAATCATAACATCCATGCTTACGAAACCAAAATACACTATTTTCTAAAATGGTTATATCCATATTTACAAAAACCCAAATGCACCATTTAAAAAATGGTTATCTATAACTAAAGTATCACATTGTGCTTAAATATCTATATTTAGAAAACGAAAATACACTATTTTAAAAAATGGTTACATCCATACTTACAAAACCAAAATACACCATTAAAAAAAATGGTTCCTTATGGCTTCTCTTCCAACCAATGTATCATGTTGTTCTTCAAACATAAACCACATAGCTATAAGCTTATAACCATGTTTTCATGACATATGTATAAGCTTCTAGTCATATTTCATTAGGCATAATTTAAAACTTATACATTTGTGGTTTATGTGTAATTTAAAACTTATACATTTGTGGTTTAAAATTTAAAACTTTCTAGTCATGTTTTCATAATTAAAAACTTATACATATGTGGTTTATGTTTAATGTATGTGGTTTATGAGTGGTTATATATAATGACATGAATAAAAGTAATCATTTTCGTATATGGTTTATGTTTGAAGTATATTATGATACATTTATATATTACATGTATATGCATAATCTCGAGTTTTAGACGGGCAACATCTTTGGATCTGTAATCTAAGCTCTTCTTATGCCTCAGAACTATTGACTTCTTGTACATCTATTGACCTCTTGTTGTGCAGAGATCTTTTGACTCCTCCTTAGTATCTCTAGTGCTTGCTTGTAACTTTGGTAGTTGGGGACTTTATGAGTGATAAATGACAGCACTATTATGTATTTCCTGCGGTGGATGGCACATTTGATGCCCTTTGATTCTAATGGAATATCAAAGACAGGTTTTTTCTGCTGAAAAGAAAATAAAAATCTCGAGATCAAAACCTGAAAATCTAATAGGCAAACCTCAAATTCCCAAGATCTACCTTCACTTTGCTCTTGGTCCTTTCCTTTGTCTTATCTTTTTATACTTCAAATGATTTCATTATTTGGATTTAGTTTTTTCTACTTCAAATGCTCTCATTACTTGGATTTGGATCTTTCGATTTCAAATGATTTCCTTCTTTAGATTTTCATGAGTTATCTATTTGTACTTTTAGTTCTTTTGTTTGTGATTTATTTATTAAGATTTTCATGAGTTATCTATTTGTATTTTTAGTTTTTTTTGGGTTTGTTTAAATAGTTTTTGTTTGTTTGTTTGTTTTAAATGGTTGTCTTGGTGCTTTGATATATTTAAGATTTACATATGTTGTTTTTAATTTTTTAATTTAATTTAATTTTTATTTAGAATTTTATGTGTTATCTATTTGTGTCATTTGTGTTATTAGTTCTTTTGTTTGTCTTAGCTTTTTCTAATTCAAGTGGTCCTTTATTTGTGCTCTTTAGTCTGGTCTTCTTAGTTCTTTTGTTTGCCTTATCTTTTTCTAATTCAAATGGTTTTTGTCCTTTATTTGTTCTCTTTAGTTCGGTCCTCTTAGTTCTTTTGTTTGCTTTAGATTTTTCTAATTTAAA
This sequence comes from Pseudotsuga menziesii, assembly GCA_001517045.1. NCBI lineage: Eukaryota > Viridiplantae > Streptophyta > Pinopsida > Pinales > Pinaceae > Pseudotsuga > Pseudotsuga menziesii. Next base: position 36,307 of record LPNX010485888.1, read on the forward strand.
TGGTCATTTGTTTGTGCTTTTTAGTTCAAATCTTTGTTTGTGCTCTTTAGTTTAAATGGTCCTCTTGATGCTTGATAGATCTTGATGTTTATTAATAAATATAAGTTTAAGATGTATCTATAGATCTTGGTTAAAGCTTTTTTTAATTCAAAGGGTCCGGTCCTCTTAGTTCTTTGGTTTGTCTTATCTTTTTCTAATTCAAAAGGTCCTTGGTATTTAATTTGCGCTCTTTAGTTCAGTCCTTTTAGTTCGTTTTTCTGCCTTAGCTTTTTCTAATTTAAATGGTCATTTATTTGTGCTCTTTAGTTCAAATGGTCCTCTTGATGCTTAATAAATCTTGGTACTTATTAAAAAATATAAGTTTAAAATGTATCTATAAATCTTGGCCTTAGCCTTTTCTAATTCAAATGGTCATTTATTTGTGTTCTTTAGTTCACATTTGTGCTATTAGTTCTTTTGTTTGTCTTATCTTTTTCTAATTCAAATGGTCCTTTATTTGTGCTCTTTAGTTCGATCGTCTTAGTTCTTTTGTTTGCCTTAGCTTTTTCTAATTCGAATGGTCATGGGCCTTTCTTTGTGCTCTTCAATTCGGTCATCTTAGTTCTTTTGTTTCTCTTAGCCTTTTCTAATTCAAATGGTCCTTTGTTTCTTCTCTTTAGTTCTCTTTAATTTAAATGGTCCTCTTGATGTTTTTGTTTGTGTTCTTTAGTTCAAATGGTTCTTTGTTTGCACGCTTTAGTTCTCTTTAATTTAAATGGTCCTCTTGATGTTTGATCGATTATAGTCCTTTGTGTTCTTTATTTCAAATCAGGGATGATTTTAAGGAACCATACTTATTTAAAAGTGTATAAATGTTTGCGAATATTACCAATTCTTAAAACGCCAACTATAAAATGATTGGCGATATTTTTCAAAAATATTTTAATTTCCAAGGATTTTATATCGTTTATATAATAATTTGGCGATTTTTTGGGTGAAAATTTTTTACCCCATCAAAATTGGGTGAAATAGGGCTTCAAAAAATGCAAAATTGCGAATCTTTTTTGGGATAAAAACATGGAAAAATAGCCCACTGGGCTAAAATTCGCCCCTAAAATTATCCCTATTTCAAATAGTCCTTTGTTTGTGCTTTGTAGTTCTCTTTAATGTAAATGGTCCTCTTTATGCTTTATAGATCATGGTCCTTGTTTGTGCTCTTTAATTTAAATGGTCCTCACGGTCCTTTGTTTGTGCTCTTTAATTTAAATGGTCCTCTTGGTTCTTTGTTTGTGCTCTTTAATTTAAATGTTCTCCTTAAAATGATCTTTAATTTAAATGGTCCTCTTAAAATGATCTTTAATTTAAATGACCCTTTAATTTAAATAGTCATCTTAATGCTTAATAGATCTTAATACTTATTAATAAATATAAGTTTAAAATGGTCCTCTTGATGCTTGATAAATCTCACTGCTTATTGATAGATCTTAAAGACTTATTAATAATTATAAGTTTAAGATGCTTAATGCTTATTAATAAATATAAGTTTAAGATACTTAATAAATCTAGATCTTAATGCTTATTGATAAATATAAATTTACGATATTGCTTAGTCTATTACACTATTTAAAGGGTCAATTAATAAATCTAAAGATTAATGTCAACTAAAACAAATAACTAAAGTAATCAATATAAAAAAATAATACCCTTTATGTGTAATAACCAAATATAATTTTCTGTCCTATAAACAAAAATACACTAACCTAGAAGTTGCTACTAATTGCAAAAGCATGAACTAGCTCCTAGACTCCACCACGAAGAAGTAAAGAAACGAAAAGCCTAAACTAGCTCCCTTTCAAACTCCTAACTAAATGGTAATGAACTCCACCATGAAGAAGTAGAAGTAAGTAAAGAAACAAATAAGGACCTTCCAAACATGTGCCATTCATATGCTTGATAAATCTAGGTTCTTATTAATAAATATAGGTTTAAGATGCTTAATAAACGTGGTTGCTTATTAATAAATATAAGTTTAAGATGTTTGATAGATACAAGATCTTAATAAATATAAATTTAAGATGCTGGAAAGATTTTGGTGTTATTAATAATATAAGTTTAAGATGTTTATAGATCTCGGTGCTTATTAATAAATATAAATTTAAGATGTAACAAAAATTTTTAGTGCTTAATAAACATATAAACATTTAAAATAAAAATAAATATAAGTTTAAGATGTTTGATAAATCTTGTTGCTTATTAATAAATATAATTTTAAGATGCTTGATAGATGCAAGATCTTAATAAATATAAATTTAAGATCGTTTGATAAATCTTGGTACTTATTAATAAATATAAGTTTAAGATGCTTGATAGATTTTGATGCCTATTAATAAATGTAAGTTTAAGATATATCTATAGTTCTTAGTGCTTAATAAATATATAAGCATATTTTTTTTAAAAATTTAATAAATATAAGTTTAAGATGGTTGATCAATCTTGTTGCTTATTAAAAAATACAAGTTTAAGATGCTTGATAGATCTTGGTGCTTATTAGTAAATACAAGCTTAAGATGTATCTATAATTTTGGGTGCTTAATAAATATATAAGCATATATATATTTTAAATTTTTTAATAAATATAAGTTTAAGATGCTTCATAGATGCAAGATCTTAATAATATAAGTTTAAGATGCTTGATATATCTTGGTGCTTATTAATAAATATAAGTTTAAAATGTATCTATAGTAAGTATTTTTTTTAATTGTCCTTGGTGCTTAATAAATATATAAGTATATATATTTTTCTTAACTTTAATAAATAGAAGTTTAAGATGTATCTATAGTTCTTAGTGCTTAAAGGTATTTTTTTTAAGTGCTCTTGGTTGTTAATAAATAAGTATATATTTTTTAATTTTAATAAATATAAGTTCAAGATGTATTTATAGATCTTTGTGTTTAATAAATAAGGATATTTTTTTAACTTTAATAAATTAATAAGCATATATATATATATATATATATAAACTTTAATAAAAATTAAATATAAGTTTAAGCCTGTTTTTTTCCTGAAAAAAAAAGCTTGTAATTATATTGATCAAAATGAGAGTCTTTACATAATATGTATGCCTTGCATACCGCAGTTAACGTCCGAGAACAAAAACAAAAATGTCTCCAAATTTCCAGGTTATAAGACTTGGTCATTAAACTGTCCATGAATCACTACTGAGCTGAAATATATAAAAGGTATAACAGTCACTTAGTTATGAAGATGTGACAAAAAACCACTTGAATCTCTCCACCAAAATTGGGAGACAAAATATTGCAAACTAATGTTGAAAGAGTCTGATTGATCAAGAGGTATTTTTTGCGCGAATTAATTCTATGAAGGGCCCGTGGAAAAACTCATACACTTTCGCATCCCTATTTTCAAAAAAATTCCAAGTATCGTGCTCCATCTTCAAGCCTTCTTTGGAGAGGCGATCTGCAGTTGTGTTTGTCCAGATTCTATTTACTTCTTCAAAAAGTGAAACAAGAGCAATATTTTTGCAGTGCTGAACTTTGCTCACCCAATTGATAATTATGAGTGAATCTCCAAAAATCTAAATATTTTTACAGTGTTTTTCTAGGGCGAAGCAGGGAAGGAGTTTTAGAACCATGAGCTCTGTATAATTATTTGTGCCTATTCCAAGACCCATTTGGATCTGAAAGTGATGTTTTTTATTTAGAAAAAGAGTGGCGCCACCCCCACATTTATGGTCTTGTGAGGCTCCATAAAAAAAATCCCAAGGAATAGAAGAATCAATCTGTTCCTCTGCGACTATTCTTATGATCGGTGCATCTTTGGTTTTAGGGAAGTAAGAAAGGATGTCAAGACCTTGTTTTTCTATAGATTCAGGTAAGGATTTTTCCTGAAAGATTGCATTATTTCGAGCTATCTAGACGCCCCAAGTATAGACTAGGGGAAGAGATTTAAGATGGGCTAGATCAGGAGAGGTGGACGAAATTTTCCAAGCATCTTCAATGGACTGTCCGCTCCAGCCGAATATTTGATTCAACACATCTTGCGAATGTGACTAGACCTGAGATGTAAAGGAGTAATTGAGGAAGAGATAATTGACAGTCTCTTCGTTATTTTTGCAAAGGGTACACCAACTCAGTCCTTCCAGAGATATTTTTTGCATTATATCCCAGGTTGGAGTTCTGTTAGCGAGGGAACACCACATGAAAACTTTTTCCTTCAGAGGGAATTTAAGTTTCCAGAGCACTGATTGCCACCATTTCAGATCAGTTTGGAAAGTAGTGAGATAAAGCTGCTGGTATCCAGTCTTTGGGGTGTAGCTTCCATGTGCAATATGTTCCCAAACTAGTTCATCCTTTGTATTTGTGATCCTAATATGAGATAGGAGAAGGGTTGAAATGAACCTATTCCGGGTTTGAGTCCAATGGCCTGGAATCTCAAGCTCCCTGCATCCCAGTCACCCTTGCTTCCATAGGTTTGTAGAAGCAGGGTCATCAATCTGGTTAAAGTGGAAGAGGCCTTTGTGCTATAGAAACTGAATGAGTTGGTGAGGGAGAAGGTGGTTAAGTTGACTGCTAGGCTAGGGGTCTGCACCAATTCCAACTCTTGTCCCATTTCCAACCTTCCAAGATAAGCCATTGTGAATGAGTGAAAAATCATTGCAGATTTCCTTCCAAATGATTGAGCCTGATGGGGGAGTGATGAGGACTGAGTTTCTGATCCAATCCCATAGAGGTACTAGGATTATGTACTTATGATATAAACCTCCATCCACAAAATTTTCAATGTCATAAGTCTCTAGCCTGCTTTCGTCGCCAGAGCTTTGGAAAACAATGTAGTGTTTTTTATCCCCCACCCTCCCAGAGATTTGGGTCTAGCAATTTGATCCCACTTTACTTAGGGGAGGAATTTTTGATCATTATTTCTCGTCCATAAGAATTTTGAGCAAATTTTTTGAGACTTTTCCACAATGGATTTTGGGATCCATGCCAATGACATCCAATATACAGGGATGTCTTCAAGAACATATTTTGACCAAAATTAGCCTTCCTGCTCTCGAGAGCCATCTGTTGCACCAAATGTTTACCTTGTGTTCCAGTTTTTCCAGCAGCATCCAATTCCATTCTTCTTTCTTGTAGCAATTTGGTTTTAGCCTGAAGTCAGGTACTTCAGAACATCATCCAATAAAGTGACGATGAATGAAAAAAGGCCCAAGAGTCTCCTAACTATGTCCTCTTCCAGGTTAAAAGTGGTAATAGTGGAATTTTTTCTCACTTAACATCATTCATGTGGCCTTGCAGAAGAGCTGCAGGATTGCTGAGAGCTTCTCTGCTTCTCAGATTGAGCCATTGCAGAAGAGGAGGATATCATTTACAAACAAAAGATGAGTGATATTGAGGTTTGTGGCTATTTTGATTCCTTCATACATACCTCTTCTCTTTGCATCCAGAATAGCCCTGCTTAGTCCTTCTGCTACCAGTAAGAATAAGAGAGGGGAAATAGGGCATCCTTATCTGAGGCCCCTCTATGACAGGAAAAAAGGTGAAGCCGATGCATTGATAAGGATTGCAAAATATGTTGTGGAGATGCAAGCAAAAACACATTTTACAATAGAGTAGTTGAAGCCCAAATGAGTGAGAAGGAGTCTCAGATAAATCCAATTGACTTTGTCAAAAGCTTTAGATAGATCAATATTAAGAATTGCTCCTTTTTATTTTCTGAGTTTTATGCTATGCATACCTTTTTGAGCCACTCCAATTGCTTCGTGGATTTTCCTATTTTCTAGGAAGCCAAATTGTTCATTAGAGATGATTTTTGAGAGTACCTTCTTTAGACATTGAGAAATCACTTTTGATATCACTTTATAAGTGATATTGCAGAGGGATATATGCATGAAATCTTCCAGGTTAACCGGGTTTTCTTTTTTTAGAATAAGGGTCAGGAAAGTTGTGTTAAGTGGAGGGTGAAAATGCCCATTTACCCTGGATTCTTCAACCAGGTGAAGAAGGCCAAGACCAATTGTTTCATAGGATGCTAGAAAGAATTCAATGGTCCAGCCATTTGGGCCTGGAATTTTGTCCTTCTGGAAGCTATGCAGAGTTGTTTTTAGTTCATCTTCCGACACCTCTTCCATCAAATCCGCGTTATCCTCTTCTGAGATCCTTTCAGGGAAGAAAAGTGATGTCTGGATGACTTCTACAATTGTATCCTATTGATCCTCTTTGAACAGATTTTCGAAATAACTTTTACCAATCTTTGCCATTCCTTCAAAAGTGGAGACCTGTTCATTATTTGAATTTCTTAGCTCCGAGATTGTATTCTGTTGTTTTCTTCCTTTGGAAAAAGCTTGAATTTTTTTTGTGTTATCATCTCCACTTGTCATCCAAATGGCTCTACTCTTTAGCCTCCGGAATTCCTCTCTTTTCTTCAAGATATTATTTTTGCTGGATTCAAGGGAGATCAATCTTTCCTTATCTCCCTATGTGAGAACCCCCTCGCCTTCAGAGTTATGGATCTCTACTAATTCTGCCTCAATATGAGTGAGGGCTTTATCGTCCAATGTTTTTTTGTTCTTGGCCCACTCCTTCAAAAGGTGTTTAATCAAAGAAATTTTTTGAGCAAAATGAGTGGCTATAGTTTTGACATCTGCCAAATAAGGGATCCAGTTTGAATGAATGAGCCTGAGGACTTCCTCATTTTTTATCCAGGTTACATAGAATTTGAAGGGGATGGATGGCTTCTTAGGGTTTCTTAGAATCTCTAGACAAATAGGAAAATGGTCAGAGTCAACCCATTCGTCCACCCATTGTTTAAACATCAGATATTTTTCTAAAAACATTTCTGCCAGTAGAAATATGTCAAGCTTTTTTTTCAATTCGTTCTCCCCCCAATCTTCTATTTGTCCAAGTTGGCTTGATCTTTGGCGGGTCTATATACACCATTTTGACGTTTTGAAGGAGATTGCTGAAGAAGGTAGCTAGTGTTGAGATTACAACATCATGAGTCATTCTCTAGTCTTGTGAGTAATAACAAGACAATAGACTTGTGTAGTCCTACAAATAAGGCTCATCTGATTGAGCGGGTGATGTTGTAAAGTCTTGTGAGTAATATCAAGACAATAGACTTTTGTAGTCCTACAAATATCCTCATATGATTGAGGTGGTGATGCAGTAGACTTGTGTAGTCCTACAAATATCCTCATATGATTGAGGTGGTGATGCAGTAGACTTGTGAGTAATATCAAGTTCTACAAATATCCTCATATGATTGAGGTGGTGATGCAGTAGACTTGTGAGTAATATCAAGTTCTACAAATATCCTCATGTTGTGAGGTGGTGTACTTTACTACGTAAAGTAGATATACTATGTGATGTATGGCTAGTCATGGTCAACATGTGCTACAAGTCTCCTTTATGGATTAACTACCCCTAGAGTGATTTACTTTAGCATATGACTATATGACCTGGGGCAATACATATGAACATAGGTTCATAAACGATCTTATGAGTATGATATGATTAATTAATGAAAACAAATATGGACCATGAAGAGATATTTAATATAAGCACAAAGATAGAGAGAAAATTTGAATTTCATATGTTTCCACCAAGAAAAATTGATTAGATATCAGTTGAGTATTAGTTACAGTAAACAAGTTCAGTTAATTAAGGAATCAAATCCTTAATTTATGCAAGTGGTTATTAGAAATAAACACTGATGGAGATGCACTAGTTCTGTTTAGTTACATTCACTTCTGTTCAGTTACATTCAATTTTGTTCAGTTATATTCAGTTCTGTTCAGTTACATTCGGTTCTGTTTAGTTACATTTAGTTTTGCTCAGTTACATTCAATTCAACTCAGTTAACTACTCAATTAGAGTTAGTTAATTAATGGAAGGTGCATATCTTCTTGTGGGAGATAATTATGGAGTGCCAGCTTGACACCAGATCAGTATGGGGTGCAGGATTAAAGATGGATCAATGTTCTAAGTGTTAACAAGTTGCTGCCACATGCAACCATTCTATTTTTGTTGTAAAACCTATTTTGACTTGTTATTAAAGTGATATGCACTTGGCAAGTTATACAGTGTTCCATTCGATCTCCTCCCTCCGGTGGTATCGGTGAAAGCAATATGCTATTATGTTGTAATCATTCTCTACTACTAATCTATCATACTCTAAGATCGTTTGCTGGGTTTTTCATCCTCCGAATCAGTGGAGGGTTTTCCCAGGGTATATCCTGTGTTCTATGGTTTGATTTATATCTTTGAATTATGGATGTGATTTATATGCACTGTTATTATGGATTAAAGTTTTAAAGTTCAAGTTTCTTCATATTTTTCGCAATCACTAACATGGTATAAGAGCAAGGGTGGGAATAAGATTAGTTTTGTGCAAAACCCCTAAGTCTCCGTAGATCTTGAAGCATTGATCAAGAGCGTGAAGCAATGGCTTCTATATCCATCCGACCATAAGATAGAAATGAAGGAACATCCAAGTTCAATACATGGAAGGCGAGGGTGGTCAATATTCTAGAAGAACATGATCTAAACCCTTTTGTGACCGCTGTGATCGAAGAGCTACAAATGCAGGAAGGACAAATTACAAAAAGAATCAAGCAAAGGCAAAGTGGATCATACATGACTCTGTGAAGGACAACCTCATGTCGGTGATCACTCCATTGAAGACAACAAAGGAGTGTTTTGACACACTCACGAATCTCTATGAGAATAAGGCTCCTACTCAAAAGAGGGATTCGAAGAACAAGTTGTGCAACATCAAGATGGAGAAGGATGAGACTGTGGCATCTTTCTTCACAAATATTTCACAAGTGAAGGATCAACTAGCAAGCATTGGTGTGGAGATAGATGAGGACTAAGAAAGGGAGGAAGCCTTTTGCTCCCAAGAAATACTTCCATACAAAGAAGAAAGAGATTAAAAGAACTTTGAAAAGTCAAAGTTTAAATGCTACCATTGTGGAAAGAAAGGTCACTTTGCAAGAGAGTGCAATAAAAAGAAGAAGGATGAAGGAAAGTTTCATGCCTCCATTGCTGTAGAAGAAACTCTGCATAAGATTACACCCGAAGAGAAAGAGACTAGAAGAGAGTATTATCTTGTATCTGCTTTGTCTAGATCCATCATCGCCGGAGAAGATACATGGATGATTGACATTGGTGCTTCCAAGCACATGTCAGGGTACAAGGGTGCACTCTCTAATCTAAAGGAGAAACAATTCTCATGCATGGTGGAATTGGGAGACAATTCTACATATTCAATCCTAGGAGTTGGATCCACATTCTTCCCAGTTAAATTCATGAGACATGCTACATATGGATGAAATTTTGTATGTTCGTGGATTGAAGAAAAATCTACTCTCTGTTTCTGTCCTTGAAGATAAAGGCTTCCGTGTGATCTTCATGGAGAATCAAGCATACTTATGGCCAAAGAACCAGAACCTTGATACTGCTGTTATTTTCGGAGTTCGAGAAGGAGGACTCTACAAGGTCCCAGGAAATATTAGTTCAGCCATGGTACATCATACTATCAACCCGTGCGAGTTTTGGCATAGGTGACTCGGACATCTATACTTTATAGCACTTCCTGGTTTACAACAAATGGTAAAAGGTATGCCTAATTTTGATTTTGTTCATGATTCTATCTGTTGAGGTTGTGCTTTAGGAAAGAATGTTAATTTTTTTTTCCTAGCATCCATACTAGATCTAAAGGCATCCTTGAATTAGTACATTCAAATCTGTGTGGACCCATGTCTACCCCTTCCCTCACTGGGTACCTTTATTATGTTTTATTCATTGATGATTTCTCTCGTAAGGCTTGGATTTACTTTATGAAAGACAAAAGTGAAACCTTCTGTAAATTCCAAGAATTTAAATCCTTAGTAGAAAACCATACAAGTAGGAATATCCGTGCCCTAAGTTCTAATAATGGAGGAGAGTTTGAATCAAATTCCTTTAATGAGTTTTGTAGTGATGCAGGGATATGTCGACAATTAATAGTTCCTTACAACCCACAGCAGAATGGGGTTGCAGAGAGAAAGAATAGAACTATTTGTGACGCTGCAAAAGCCATGTTACATGATCAGGATATTTGTACTTATTTATGGGCAGAAGCTACTAGTACAACAATGTACATTCAGAACAGAAGTCTGCATACAGTTCTTGATGAGAAAACACCTGAAGAGGTGTTCGCTATTGAAAAACCAGACATATCACATTTTCGGATATTTGGATGTCCTGTGTATATTCACATTCCAAAAGAAAAGAGAACCAAGATGGAACCTTCTAGAAAGAGGAGAACTTTTGTTGGATACAGTGAGACCTCCAAAACATTCATAATTTATGTAGTTGGTGAGAGACATGTTGAGGTAAGTCGCGACGTGACTTTCCATGAGGAGGAAACATTCAAGCGGTCAAAAGAGATTGAATGTGATCTAGAGACAAAGGAGACTGAGATTCCTACTTCGAAAAATCATGAGAAGAGTTCTTCCACTTTTGAGATTCAGAGGGAAAATCCAACACAGCCTATGGAGTTACCTGCCATTGACGAACCAGTTGAACTGGTTAATGAACCTCCTACAAAGAGGAGAGCAGCATGGTGTCGTGATATATTGAGAGATGCTGAGAAGCATGGAGCACCAGTGGGAACTTCTAGAAAGCGCATGCATCCTGATAGATATTCAGGATATGTTGCATTGATGAGAAACATCAGTGACTCTGGGCCTTCATCATATGAAGAAGCTGCGTGGAAACAAGTGTGGAGAGATTCTATGATAGGAGAGTATCATTCTATCCTGAAGAATGATGTTTGGGATATTGTTCTCAGACCTGAGAGGAAGTCAGTTGTTACTTCCAGACAACTTTACAAGATAAACATGTTGCATATGGTAGTGTGGACAAGTTCAAAGCCATATTTATTGCTCGAGGATTCTCTCAGTTTGAGGGCATTGAATATGAGGAGTCTTTTGCTCCAGTGGCCAGGTATACTACTATCAGATCTATTATTTCACTTGCATCAGTATTAGGCTGGAAGCTTCACCAGATGGATGTGAAGACTGCCTTCCTCAATGGTGAGGTTGAGGAAGAAGTTTAAATTGAGCAGCCTGATGGTTTTGTGATACATGGGAAGGACTCCCATGTCTACAAATTGAAGAAATCCATGTATGGGTTAAAACAAACTCCTCGAGCTTGGTACGCCAGAATAGATAGTTACCTTCAGGAAATTGGGTTTCTTAAAAAGTGATGCAAATTCCAACTTGTACTTCAAAGTAGTGGAGAACCAACCTCTAATACTGGTTCTATATGTTGATGATCTTTTCCTCATTGGAGAGGAAAAATTGATTGCTGAGTGTAAGAGGGGGCTTACCTTAGAGTTTGAGATGAAATACTTAGGTCTTATGCACTACTTCCTAGGTCTTGAGATTTGGTAGAGGAACGATGAGATATTTCTATCTCAAGGGAATTACATAGTGGACATCTTGCGAAGATTTGGCATGGTGGATAGTAAATCGATAAACACTCCGATGGATTCCAATTTGAGGAAACTTCATGAGACTGAAACTGGATCAAATCCAATGGACCCCACATTATACAGACAATTGATTGGCTCGTTGATGTACTTGATACACTCAAGGCCAGACATTTGCTATGCAGTTAGCATCTTAAGTCAGTTCATGGCTGATTCTATACACAGACATTGGGTTGCTGGTAAGCACATCTTGAGGTACCTCCGTGGTACAATTGCTTATGGACTCAGGTATGCCTCCAATGGAGGAGTTTTATTGCTTGGATATACTGATTATGATTGGGGTGGAAACATTGTTGATCGGAAGAGCACTTCCAGATACTGTTTCATCTTGGGTTCTGCTATGATTTCTTGATCCAACAGAAAGAATGGCTTAGTTTCCCAAAGCACAACAGAGGATGAGTACATTGCTGCTAGTACTGCTTGCAGAGAAGCAATGTGGCTGAGAAATCTACTTGGAGGATTACTCAATGTAAAGCTAGAACCTACAGTGATCAAATGTGACAACCAAAGTTGTATAAAGATTTCCGAGAATCCTATGTTTCATGACAAGTTGAAACACATAGAAATGAAGTATCACTTCATTCAAGACATGGTCCAGAAAGGTATAGTAAAACTTTAGTATATATCTACTAAGGAGAAGATTGCATATGTGATGACAAAGCCTCTATCTGTGATGAAGTTTAGACACTTTCGAGATAATCTTGGTAAGGCAGAGAATGTTTCCCTCGCTGAGAGGGAGTGTTGATAATACAACATCATGAGTCATTCTCTAGTCTTATGAGTAATAGTAAGACAATAGACTTGTGTAGTCCTACAAATATCCTCATATGATTGAGGTGGTGATGTTGTAAAGTCTTGTGAGTAATATTGAGACATTAGACTTGTGTAGTCCTACAAATATCCTCATATGATTGAGATGGTGATGCAATAGACTTGTGAGTAATATCATGTTCTACAAATATCCTCATGTTGTGAGGTGGTGTACTTTAGTATGTAAAGTAGATATACTAAGTGACTAGTCATGGTCAACAGGCGCTACAAGTCTCCATTAGGGATTAGCTACCCCTAGAGTGATTTACTTTAGCATATGACTACATGACCTGGGGAAATACATATGATCATAGGTTTGGAAACGATCTTATGAGTATGATATGATTAAGTAATGAAAACACATATGGACCATGCAGAGATATTTAATATAAGCACAAAGATAGAGAGAGAATTCGAATTGCATATGTTGCCACCAAGTAAACTCAAAATTGATTAGATATCAGTTGAGTATTAGTTATGGTAAACAAGTTTAGTTAATTAAGGAATCAACTCAATTTATGCAAGTGGTTATTGGAAATAAACACTGATGGACAGTGCACTAGTTTTGTTCATTTACATTTAGCTCTATTCAGTTACATTCAGTTCTGTTCAGTTACATTTAGTTCTGCTCAGTTACATTTAGTTCAATTCAATTAACTACTCAGTTAGAGTTAGTTAATTAATGGAAGGCACATATATTCTTGTGGGAGATAATTATGGAGTGCTAGCTTGACACCAGATCAGTATGGGGTGCATGATTAAAGATGGATCAGTGTTTTAAGTGTTAACAAGTTGCTGCTACATGCAACCATTCTGTTTTTGTTGTAAAGCTTAATTTGACTTGTTATTAAAGTGCTATGCACTTGGTAAGTTAGATACACTGTTCCATTCGATCTCCTCTCTCTAGTGCTCTCGGTGAAAGCAATATGCTCTTGTGTTGTAATCATTCTCTGCTACTAATCTATCATACTCTAAGATTGTTTGCTGAGTTTTTCATCCTCCGAATCAGTGGAGGGTTTTCCCAGGGTATATTGTGTGTTCTATGGTTTGATTTATATATTTGAATTATTGATGTGATTTATATGCACTATTATTATAGATTAAAGTTTTAAAGTTCAAGTTTCTTCATATTTTGCTCAATCACTAACAACCATAGGGTCTATTCTTGCTTTTGGCCCCCATATTTCATGGGCGCCAAGGGTGAAGTTCAGGTCTCTACCAATCACCACATTTCCACTTCTTAGGATTTGAGAGGCTTGCACAGATTCGCGGAAGGCCACTCTTTTGTTGTAAGGACCGTAGATGTTTAGGCTAATTAAATGTAAATTTTCTTTTTCCCGGAAAAGTTGAATCCCCATGCTATAAGAGGCTCCCCATGAATTTGTGCAGAGTGAGGTGGAATGATTCCAGCCTATTGCCAGACCACCTAAAATCCCTCTTGCACTCTGGGATAAGAACGAAAAGCTGTTTGCAATGGAAGATAACGATTTTGTGACTTCATCTTCCGAAACTAAAGTTTCCTGCAGGAGAATGGCATCTAGTTTTTGGACTAGGAGCATCCTCTTCAAGGAAAGTTTTTTTCGAGTACTTTCCAGACCCCTACAATTGAGGGAGAGGAGTTTCATTTGGGAACATCTTCAGGGGTTCGTACTGCTCTAAGTACCCCAAAAAGATTTTTTTGCTTTCCATTTGCTTGGTCCCGGAGGGCTTTCTACTGAGCAAAGGAGAGAAGTGAGGGTTTGCCTCACCCTTTTCCCCTTGCTGGTAAGATAGTGTTTGATCCCAGTCCAAGGAGATGTGGAGTAGGGTTGATCTGAGCAGGGATGTCCCTTGATCTGATATGGAAACAAACTGGAGAGGAGGAGATAAGTGGGTTTGAAGGGGTAGCCCGTGGAGAGGGTAAACAAGTGAGGGAAGGAGGAATCGTCAGAGGAGGGGAGGGAGGTGGGGAGGGTTTCTTCTGTTAGGGGGGAGGGAAATCCAGAGTGCAAATATTTAACCGTGGAGGAGAAGAATCATTTAAATTCAAGTCACTCAACTGATCTTTTAAAGTCAAGAAATGACTGGAGACAAACCTGAGTGAGACCATGGCTGCTGAGGAGGGAGATCTTATCCAGCTTTTGGGAGGGGAGTAGCCTGTTTTTTCTGAAAGATTCGAAGGTTGATATGAACCATCGCTCTTCCTTGCATCTGTCTTACATGTTTCCTGTGCCTCTTCCTCCTTGGGGAGCCTCCTCTTTCGAGTGAAAACTTGTGGAGGGCCCAGGTGGCAGTTCTTCGACAGATGCCCTACTTTGTGACAGCGGTGACACCTAAACGACAAACCCTCATAGTCCAGTATTTGTTGACGTGTTGTGGAACCCCAAATTAGGTTTATATGCTCCATGAGCTCGGTTCAGATGTTCACCAAGACAAGAATTCTTGACACAGATTTTCGATGAGTCTTCAAAAAGGATAGATCTTCTTCGATAAAAATCCCTAGGGCGTTGCCAAGATCCTTCAACGATGTTGGGTTCCAAAATTCCAATGGAAGATCCGGAAGCCGCACCCAAATCGAGATTTTATCCAGTCTTTCGCTTGCCGCATCAAACAGGGGTGTCCATTTTTTAGCATAAAATGCACCGAACCTAAAAACCAATTTTGATTCAGGATTTTCTTTGCCTCCTCTTTGCTGTTGAAGGTGAACCCAAACCATCCTTTCGAAAGAGCACCAACCTTTGGTTTAGCCTATATCAAGCCCATCCAATTCCTTCGAACCCATAATTCCATTTCTTCTTGGTTAGGGTTTCTTCTTCTGATCTTCCCCACTAACACCAGGTTTTCCATATCCCCCGCTTCTTCAATTGAGAGGTTGACATCGCACATTAGGTTTAGCATTCCTCAGCTTGGGGCTAGACACTTATTCTTCCTCATGGGATTAGGATTTCTTTCTCCCCAAACATTTTCTTCTACAAAACCCTCGCGTGAGTTGCTTTTACGGTGAGTTGCTTTTACGGGTGTCTGATCCCGACCTTGGAAGGGTTTCATTTTGGACATTCGGTTGTAAGATGGAAGGGATGAAGCCTTCTGTGTTGAGGTCTTCTACTGAAAACTACGGCTCTGGGGGTACTGTTCTAAATGCGGTGGGAAGGATTCAAGCCTCCTCTCTTCCCGTAAATCTCGGTTGCTCGGAAGAGTCTGCTCAAGCAGAAACAAAGGAGGATCTGGTGCAAAAATGCATCACTGGTGGCCACATCCGCTAGAGGGAAATCATGAAGAGAGGGGAAAAATGAAGAGTGGAAACCCCCGAGATCCGACTCCAAAGTGAAATCCGCTAGTGGTGACAGTGAGAGAGCTGCGTCTTGGACTGGCTGGGAAACTGAAGGCTCACAGTCTGCCCTGGATTCCATAAATGCTGCAGTTGCAGAGGTGCTTCCATCTGGCAGCGGAACTGTAGGTGGTGGAGGTTGCTGGGCTAGTTGGAGCGATGGAGGTGGTGGAGGTTGATGGGCTAGTTGGAGCGATGAAGGCGAGCTCACCTTGCCACGGGTCAGCTGAATAGTCCAAGAGCTCGCCCTCCTCACTGTACGCTATGTGGGCTAGATGAAAACGACACGGTCTAACAATTCAGCCCCCTTAGGCTAGCAGCTAGTCGCAGTAAACTTCCCCATCTCCTGTTATTATTCCTAATTTCCAAATATAAGTTTAAGATGCATCTCTATATCTTTGTACTTTATAGACGCATTTTTTTTAATTACTTTTGATTTATTTTATTTAGTTTTAGTTTTTATTTTATGATTTTAAGTATGTATCTATGCATGATTATTTTTTCTTATATTATGATTCACTTAATTTTTTAATTACGTTTTTAGTTTAATATAATTACTTTAGTATTAATTTTTTATTATTATGATCCACGTAATTTTTTAGTTTTGATTTAATTACTTTAGTATTAATTTTTTTATATTATGATCCACGTTATTTTTTTAATTATTTTTTAGTTTGATTTAATTACTATAGTCTTCTCTACGTCATTCCATCGAACTGGAATGTAACTTTTCTCAGAGTCTCTTTTGAATTAAAATAGTTCGATGTAACTTTTCTTAGTCTCTTTTGAATTAAAATTATTTTTCAGTTTGATTTAATTGCTTTAGTATTAATATTTCTTAAAATTATTTTTTAGTTTGATTTAATTACTTTATCAATCTCCTCTACATCATTCGATCGAGAACTGGATTGTAACTTTTCTCAGAGCCTCTTTTGAATTTTTTCGTTGCAAGTATTTAGTCTCCTCTACCTTATTCCATCGGAACTTTTTGTTAAAAAGAGAGAAGTATTTAGTCTCCTCTACGTTATTCCATCGGAACTTTTTGTACAAAAGAGAGAAGCCAGCCACTCTTTTCTCAGAGCCTCTTGAATTTCTTTGCACGCTCTCTGTTAACATTCTTCTGTATTAAGAAGAAACTCAACACACTTTTCTCAGAGCCTCTTTTGAATTTTTTTGGCATGCTCTCTGTTAACTTTCTTCTGTATAAAGAAGAAACTCAACACACTTTTCTCAGAGCCTCTTTTGAAGTTCTTTGCATGTTTTCTGTTAACTTTCTTCTGTATAAAGAAAAAACTCAATAGAAGCCATCCCCACAGTTTCTTATAGACTCCTCTTGGATTTCTTCCCTTCCATCTTTCTAACTTCCATATGCTTTCCTCTTGATCTTTCTTTCTTCTTGGATTTCTTTGCTCTTTTTCTAACTTTCCTATGCTTTTCTCTTGGTTTTTCTTATATTTTCCTCTAGCTGTTTAAATATAAACTCTTTTGCTATTTGGTTTTTCTTATGTTTTCCTCTAAACTCTTTTGCTATTTGGTTTTTCTTATGTTTTCCTCTAGTTGTTTAAATATAAACTCTTTTGCTATTTTTACAATCAAGAAACTTTTCGAGGAGTTATTATGCTTCTCGGAAAGGAGTTGGAATTTTAAAGAGATTAAATCCTTGTACAGTGCATGATGCAAGTGTAAAACTGAATCTACATCTTCTTACAATATTTCTTCTGTAAGGTATTTTCATTGATGTATTGCATGATGCAAGTGTAAAACTGAATCTACATCTTCTTACAATATTTCTTCTGTAAGGTATTTTCATTGATGTATTGTACTAGGTCCAGTTGCTCTCCTTGTATTGATTCTTCTGTAATGCATTTACAATGATGGATTGCACTAGGTCAAAGTTGCAGGTCATGTTTGCACTGCATGTTGTAAGTGTAAAACTGAATCTTCATCTCCTTAAAATATTTTTTTCTGTAAGGTATTTTCAATGATGGATTGTACTAGATCCAGTTGCTCTCCTTATATTGATTCTTCTGTAATGCATTTTCAATGATGAATTGCACTAGGTCAAGTTGCAGGTCATGTTTGCAGTGCATGTTGTAAGCGTAAGACTGAACCTTCATCTCCTTACAATATTGCTTCTCTAAGGTATTTTCAATGATGGATTGTACTAGGTCCAGTTGTTCTCCTTGTAATGCATTTTCAATGATGAATTGCACTAGGTCAAGTTGCAGGTCATGTATGCAGTGCATGTTGTAAGCGTAAAACTGAATCTTCTATCTCCGTACAATATTTCTTCTCTAAATATTTTTTCTCTAAGGTCCAGTTGTTGTTCTCCTTATATTGATGCTTCTGTAATGCATTTTCAATTCTCTAAGGTATTTTCAATGATGGACTGTACTAGGTCCAGTTGTTCTCCTTATATTGATGCTTATGTAATGCATTTTCAATGATGGATTGCACTAGGTCAAGTTGCAAGGGTAAAACTGAATATTCATCTTCTTATGCAACGCATTTTCAATGATGGATTACACTAGGTCAAGTTGCAGGTCATGTTGCAAGTGTAAAACTGAAAAGGTCAAGTTCTCCTTATATTGATGCTTCTGTAATGCATTTTCAATTCTCTAAGGTATTTTCAATGATGGACTGTACTAGGTCCAATTGTTCTCCTTATATTGATGCTTATGTAATGCATTTTCAATGATGGATTGCACTAGGTCAAGTTGCAAGGGTAAAACTGAATATTCATCTCCTTATGCAACGCATTTTCAATGATGGATTACACTAGGTCAAGTTGCAGGTCATGTTGCAATTGTAAAACTGAAAAGGTCAAGTTGCAGGTCATGTTGCAAGTGTAAAACTGAATATTCATCTAGCTATAATATTTCTTCTGTAAGGTATTTTTTTCAATGATGGATTGTACTAGGTCCAGTTGCTCTCCTTATATTGATTATTCTGTAATGCATTTTCAATGATGGATTGCACTAGGTCAAGTTGCAGATCATGTTTGCAGTGCGTGTTGTAAGCTTAAAACTGAATCTTCAATCTCCTCACAATATTTCTTCTGTTAGGTATTTTCAATGATGGATTGTAAAGGTATTTTCAATGATGGATTGTACCAGGTCCAGTTGTTCGCTCTCCTTATACTGATTCTTCTGTAATGCATTTTCAATGATGGATTGCACTAAGTCAAGTTGTAGGTCATGTTTGCAGGTCATGTTGTAAGCTTAAAACTGAATCTTCATCTCCTTACAATATGATGGATTGGTAAGCTTAAAACTGAATCTTCATCACCTTCCTTCCAATATTTCTTCTGGTATTTTCAATGATGGATTGTACTAGGTCCAGTTGCTCTCCTTATATTGATTAGAGGAAGCAGTATTTATCCAACCTTCATGCAAACATGATTTGCAACTTTGACTCACTAGGTCAAAGTTGCAAATCATGTTTGCATGAAGATTGGATAAATACTGCGTCCTCTACTTGCACCGGGACAAGTTGCATGAGGTCATGTTTGCGTGAAGGTTGGATAAATACTGCCTCCTGTACTTTCTTCTAAGATTATGGGCTGTGCAGAGCATATTATCGCTATATAAAAAATGATAGTAAGACAATAAAGTGATATTAAGACAATGGAAGGCTTATCATTTCCATTGTCCATTTCTATGGTTGGACAAGATATGGAGGCACGACAGGCATAAATCTCAGCAGCAGATTTTAACTAACATTATGGGCTGTGCAGAGCCCATTAAGACAATAAAATGATATTAAGACAATGGAAGGCTTATCATTTCCATTGTCCATTTCTATGGTTGGACAAGATATGGAGGCACGACAGGCATAAATATCAGGCATAAATATCAGCAGCAGAAGTTTAAATCTTAAATATACAAGAACAAAAATAATAAGTTAAATACACAAGAACGAAAATAACTTATTATTACCTGATGAGGTGATGAGGTGTTGAGGTATTTACAATATCTGAGGTATTCACACACTGCTTTTACAGAGGAGAAAGAAAGTTATGAATGGCAATATCTGAAGGATTAATGCTACTCTTTCAAAAATAGCCTCTCCCCGGATTTACAGAGAAATAAATACAAAAACTGTGGCATCCAAGTTTTCACTTGAATCCCAATATACTGAAGAAGGAGGGTTCGTGTTCGCGTTCGCCTTCCTCTTCCTCCTCTCTCGCAGGGGTCGTAGGCGAACGAGTCAAGGGAGGAAGAATCACTGACTCCTTCTGTGACTGCAAGATCTCCCGCAACCTTTTCTCACTGAGACTAAAAGCTGAGGCCAGGCTTCGGCTTTCCATGATATTGAATACAGAATTCCTCCCTGAAATCAAACATGAATGAAAACAAAATGAGCATATTCTAAAATGATAGAATGCAAAGAATCTTGAAACAATGGTTAGATGCTAGTGTTTTGCTACCTGCGAGGAACTGGGGACGGTTTTTTCCTGCAGAGGAGGTGAAGCCGAAGAATTCCATGGGACCGCTCCTGGCAGCAATCTGGCAAACAGGGTAATACCGAGGAACCCAAAATACATCCCCAACTCCAACATTAACATCCATGGCGCTTGTTCCGTTCGGAAACGCTATCTGAATTCTGCCTTCGCCCCGCGTCACTATTCCATACTCTGTTGCCTCGGGATTGAAATGAGGAGCCATCATCGCTCCCTACAACAAATAAATAATAACTAATACATTAAACTATATGATCTTTCAATAAGGATCAGAACCAAACCAACCAAGCCAACTTATTGTTGTTATTGATCTGAAAACCTACAGGAATCAGGAATCAAAATTTAACCTGTTCTCTTAAACCCATAAGAATGCATATAAGAACGTCTGAAACCCATAAGAATGCATATAAGAACGTATTAATGAATTCTTACAGCGCTAAGGTTGACATAGAATATTCCAATGTCGGGTTCTTTCAAGCCAGTGTAGTCATCTCTGTCTACTGCAAGACTCCATCCATAGTCATTCTTAAAGTCGGGCTTCTTCTTGAAGATGTTAAAGCTATCTGGTCTCTTAATCTTCCGGAGATTGAGGGACTCAATTATATGGCCCCAGTCCCAGGAGCCTTCGTTGGGAGAGCAGAAAACAGAAAACGACCTTCGAGGCTCGTGTTCTCTGTCCTCAATATAAATGATGGGACCTCGACTCTGTCTGCTCAGAATAGTATCCAACTCACTGCGAGATACCTGAAATGTGGTGCCCATGTTTCAATATATATATATACAGTAGGCTAATCTAAAGAACCAGTAGGATCAAAACATTTTTTGGCATTTTGTTCCTCTCAAAAGGAGCAATACTAGGCATTTTCAAATTTGTACATAATGTTTATACATCGGATGACTACACCGGCCAACTTACATTGAATGCTACACTGAGAACCTGATCGTCGAATGCTGAGAGTACTGGCACTGGGTCCTCTCCACCAGCTACGAAGAACGACTAAAAAATAACACAGATTCAGATAAGTTAGAAAAACATGATCAATAATGTCATTTGCCAATAGATGTATCATATGCGAATAGGTCTAGATGCGTTGCCCAGGTTCGATTCTCAAGCCATTTCATAGGGAAGCAATGGAAACCGTGCTTCTGAACCGAGCAGTGAACCTAGAAGTGAGTGATTGGCGTACACTGTTGTTGTATATATAACATTGCTGTATTTTGGGTATTAGGTATATACACAATTCCTGATAAATCCAACGGTATATATCCTATTCCATATACTGTAAGTATTTAGTAATAATACTGTAAGTATATATCCTATTACTATATGTTTTACACAACTATGTTTTACACTGTTGTGTGGGTTTCATCCTCATACATGCAAATGATATATACACAGAAACAGCAAAATAACGATATATACACAGAAACAACAAAATTTCCTATAGTGAAGAGAAGCAAAGTTTAAGGCTGAGAAACCTGAAAACTTCCAAGGCTTCGACTGTAAGTCGTGTCGAGGCTGCAGGTGATATGAAGCCGCTGGCCTTCACCTGTGTTGAGCAAATAAAACACGGAACCGCCAGGAATTCGGTACAGATCTCCAATTTTCAGATTTTTCTCGATGAAATCCCCGTTACGAACCCATCCAACTTTTGCGGAACCTGACATAATCGGAAAAACAAACAAACAAACATACATACGAAAAAATCAGATACCAGAAAACTAGCAAACTGAATCATTTGTGCTAACCAGCAAACCGAATACCTCTGAGTACATAGAACACCATCTCAGAATCGAGATACTGAGGCACAAAAAATGACTTGGGTTCCATGCTAATGAAGACTATCTGAAGATCATGAGGCGGTTTCATTGCATCCTTTTTCCGGCTTTGCAGGCTAACTTCTCCTGCTTCTGTCTTCAATATTTTCTTGCATTTCTCCAGCAGAAATATGCCTTGATCCGGCTCTTCATGTTCACTCGAATGCTCTTCCTCTGCACTGTACTTTGCAAACACACTTCCATCTCGAAACGTTAAGGCAGCTATGACCAGTAAAAGAAGAAAAAATGCAGAATGGCGTATCATTTTCGAGTTGAGATCGATAGATTTAATTCAGCTACCACTGATACACTAAATCGGACACCACTGATACACTAAATCGGACAGAGGACGATGAACTTCTTACAGACTGAGAATATACTAAATCGGACAGAGGACGATGAGCTTCTTAGAGTGTGCAGGGAGCTTCTTACATACTGAGAGTGTGCAATGAAGGAGTAGAACAACATCAAGGTGGATTTGGTACACGTACAAATATGAAGAAAGACACTTGGTGCCCATGCACTCCCAGGAGAATGACAGGGGTTTGATTCTAGGATTTTTGCATTGACACGAAGTTGAATTTAGGGTTTAGCATTGACACGAAGTCGTCCTCGGGTGCTGGACTTATCAACGTGGATTAGAAAAGTAGTAATAAAAACCAATGCAAATGTAAGAAGCACCTCATCTATATTAAATTTTTTAAATATGGTATAGCAAATGCAAAATGAGAGTATATTTATATTTTCTCAAACAAATTTGTGGTGGGTTTGGTGGCCCTCCTACTCACGGTGGCAAGGTGTAAGGAGCTTTATTATGGCTTTCCTAATATATGTTGTTGAATTGGTGCATTAATGATGGTTCCCGATGGTAACAATGGCTATGGCTAAGTCTTTTAGGAAGAATATTATTAGTAACAATGAAATTCCTAATGATATCTAGATGAATATTGTATTCTTTAGGAATATTCATAAAGAATGCATAAGGGTCAAAGCTCACCGAGTGTTCATAAGGCTTAAAGTTTGCATGAGAGTCTCATAAAGCTTAAACAAAAGACGTTTGAGGTTCCTATGGCTAATAACATTCAACTACTCATAGCCTAAAAAATGTTCTCATAGCCTTTAAAAAGGCTTTTGATCTCCATTAGTGAGGAAGCTCATTGTGTCCATCTCCTTGCTTAAGAATCATAGGATGCTAAAACACCATGGTAGTTTTGTCTCGTGACACAATTTTGTTTAAATAATAGCCTAAGTCAATGGTCATGACATGTTTAGGTAGAGTTTCTTGAGCTTTCACTGAAATTTTGGGAAGCCTTTTTGGAGCGAATTTCTATTTCTACTAAGGCCCTCATTTGTCATGAGCCAACTATGTTTTTAACATAGATTATGCTTTAAGGTTAACATTTCAAAGGATCTCAAGGTCTTTATTTATATATCCAAATCTAGAGTGTAGCCACCATTGAGTATACCAAACTTACTAATGCTTATTTTAAGTGTCAAATCCCTCACAACTGCATCAAGGATTGTCCCCTTAAGGTT
This sequence comes from Pseudotsuga menziesii, assembly GCA_001517045.1. Taxonomy (NCBI): domain Eukaryota; kingdom Viridiplantae; phylum Streptophyta; class Pinopsida; order Pinales; family Pinaceae; genus Pseudotsuga; species Pseudotsuga menziesii. Next base: position 59,775 of record LPNX010485888.1, read on the forward strand.
AAAATCGAGACTTTACCTACTAAGGAATGTGATGTACATTATACTTTAGCTAACAAGTCCATAGACTATGCCAGAAGATCTACATGGTTAAGAATCCATTAAGACAATCCATCCCAAATGCTAAAGCACTTGAGGAAAAACCTTGTAGTGGTCATGGGCTTGTGCACCCTTTCAAACCTATTGTTCTAAGGAAAGAGCTTGTTAACCCCTCTCGATCCACTTCCACTCAAGGCCTAGGTGATTGACAAGCTAGGATTCCTTCCCCTCTATTGGACTCACAGGGAACCAAATGCCCAAGAATACATAAAATCCTTGACAATGAAAGTTGGATGATTAAATGTACCTTTTGCAATGAAAAATGTGCTAGGATTTTTGAACCAACTGCATGAAACCTTTGAGGATATGAAAACCAACACTAATGGTTAAGTACCAATATAGATCCATCTTAAACCCAGATCTACCAAGCACCGAGAGGGATCCAATTTATTGAGGTATACATTTTTTACATGTTTTAAAAAATTTACACCTCAAGAATTTTGATCCCTTGTTTTGCGTAGATAATTGCGTGAAGATTCAATGCAAATTGAAATGATTTTGTTGATTGAATATATTTTTTGGTTGTGCGGAGATTATATAATATAAATATATTAAAAATACATGAATTTTTAGTTTTTAGTTTATGCCCACGTGATTTTTATATATATATATTTTATTTTTTATATTATGTTAGGAACGTTAGGAACACATCTTCCCCATAATGGGAAATTTGTCTTTTGAAACTTGTGAGGTCTAACATAATTGTGTGGGAGATTTTGATTTGATGGTTTCATAGTGTGATTTTCTCTCTTCCTATTATGTGCTTATAGAAGGTCAAATCATTGTTTTTTTTCTATTAACAATCATGTCTTATTTGGTTAAGAACTTGAATTTTTATTTTACAAACCATGAAGAGAGGAGGATAGGTGTTGTATAACAATTTGGTAGTCATTGATCGCAATCTCTTGATTTATTTTAACAAGAATGGGAGAAATATTATTTTAAAAAAGGTTTGAAGAAATCCTAATAGCTAAATATATACAATGTGTTACCAATTCCAAAACGGATTTAAAATTTAAAGAGTAGTAGTCACAAAATTTCACCTAACATACATGCCAAAACCGATTTACAATTTGAAGATAATAGTCACAAAATTTCCCCTAGCATACTTATATAATGTCATATGCATTGTTTGCACAATAGATGTAACGATATTGTTTAATAAATTGTCCTAACAAAAAAGTAAACGAGAAAAACATATAACTTTATAAAATCAGAAAAAAAACATGACCATTGTGCCCTTCCTCCATTGACTAATCTTTTGTACCAAGTATCTAAACACTTATTGTTTCTATAGTTTCCATAGTTGTATGTTGAAAAATATCCTCTTCCGTTGGCTTTGAACCAATACAGTGTCAATATGAGACCGGGTTCTCTATGAAAACCTCAAGATTATATTGAAATGCATCTTAGGATCACATGCCAATTTAAATCTAAATTTTCTCCTTCTTCCTTTGCCTTGCTTTCCAACTTCTTTTTCCTGATATCCTGCTATGACATGTGGGAGGAAGTAAGTTTATGTATTTTTTTCATACCGTTCATCTACGAATTGAAACTTTGCATCATTCTTTTGATGGCTCTTATTTCACTAAGGCGTTCGAGTCCCAATTAAAGGGGTTGAATATGTAAACTTCGGGCCAACAACTCAACAACAAGAACCACCAAAACAAAGAACTAGAGAATCACCCGAAGAAGAATTTAAACAAAACACTAAAGGACAAAACAACCAAAATATTAAGGCCTCACATTCATAAAACATGAAGGACATATAACCCTTGTATCATAGAAACTATAAAGAAAAGCAAGGAGAATCACATCCAAAATTATCACCTCTCCAAGAGATCGCAATACTCTAGGGAGCATCACCTAGTGCATAGAAGCCAACTAGAGCACACACCTCACTACCATATTCATCAACATCCTTAATTGTTGCAATCGGAAATATCCCACCATCCTTGAAAGATACCAAACAAAGGGCCATAAAGATTGAAAAAACATAGAAGGGAGCAAGGAGATAAGGTAGCCAAGGGCATACAGACCTGTGCAATGGTTCCCTCACTTGAAATAAATAGAACTTGACCACTCATACAACGGGGAGGGAAAAAGAGCCAAGTGGAGCACATGCCTATATTACCACATTCCAACATTTGATTATGATATGACACCTTCTTAAACCGATCCATGCAAATAACAGTAGGGGAGCCACCTTCGTCCTAGGGGTTGCATTTTGAATGCAAATAACAGTAGGGGAGCCACCTTCGTCCTAGGGCTTGCATTTTGAACAAGGACTTCCATGTCAAACTTAACCGCTTCATCTGCGAGCTAGTTTGCTTATAAGTTGTTATGTTCTCATTAAATTAACCTCATCCTTATGCTGGCGATTATCTCTGAGCTTGCAAAAAGCTGTCAGCGATAGTCTGAGCTTTCAATGTCCATGTCTCTTTAACACTTGGTTGTTTCTACACAATTCTAATTCCTAGCTCACCATCAAGTTGGGATGACACATGTTCAGGTTTCTTATGTAGTACTTATGGCTGACATCTGCTGTTACATGCAAGGTAAATTGGCTACAACGCTCCACATAAGGCGGCCAGAAAGAATCAATCTAATAGATTTTAAACCATGCTCATCTATCAAATACTCCGGCAGTCAAATGTCAGCATTGGTAGCTACAATCATCCTGTCATACCCGCCATCCATGGCTCACACTGTGCTCCAAGAATGGAGAAGGGGGTACCTGGATAGCACCGATGCTTACTTTCAAGCTCCAGAGAACAGAGAATAGCAGGAGAGACATGGAGCATTAAGAGCAACTGCTGCACATCATAAAAACGTAAGAGATGTCAATTTTACAACCTCAAATCTTTAAGCTATTTTTTATTTTTAACATACAACCTCAAATCTCTTAGTTGTTTTTATTTTAACATATATCTCTTGTACTATAACCTAAGACAAAAACATCACGACGACTGTATGCAACCTAGGATATTTGTAAACGTCTAGAATCTGGAAAGGAGATGTCTCTATAGCGGTAGAATTCTGAAAGTGCTGTAGTTCTCTCAATAGTTCAAATTGTGTAAACGAAAATGACATTTGAGAAGCAGCACCAGAATTCTACAATTTTGAAAAAGACAAGACTTAAATACAACTTCTTTTCAAACACACAGATAAGAGAAGCTCTATTCGAGAATTTTATCAACACATAATTTCAATAGAAGTCCATCTAATATGGACTGATGATTTTGCAATGCATCAATATTTTTTAGAGTTTTGATGATCCTTTTGCTTTGTAGTTCCAACGAGGCCACAAAACTAGAAGAAGGAATTAAAGGAGGACTAAGCCAAGATCTTAGCCATCACCCTATTCAAGGAAGAACTTCAAACTGGGATTAGAGCTCGCTTAAGGAATATCGATGCTCCTAGAATCCCCGAGACTACAAAACTTGTGCTCATGTACAAGACCTACTTTAATTTTAGCCTAACACCTTCTTTCCTTCGAGTGATCACTAAGAAAGCCACAAACAACGGTGGTATGACTCTATCTCTCCCTTCTCTGCCCATGGCAATGAATGTACACATTTAGTGGGCTCACCATCTTTGAACTGATGCATATCTAAATGAGACAGGTGGGAATTCTAATAGAATAGGAACATGTAAACAAAATACAAGGCATAATGGAAAACACTGTTTGTCAAAAGCGCCTTGATTCTACCTGCTTGTAATGGCATGTGTAGAGATACCGTAACCTCTAGAAGCTGGTTCATCATGTCGAATTCTATGTGCTTTTGGGGCACCATGCTTTTTGGTTTAAGGTCTCACCATAGAATTAAAAGTAAACCCTCTTCCGTTGTTGGAACTAGTCCTACCGAATGGATTTTCTCCTAGTTCCTTTTCATATGAAACAGACTTGTTTGGGGCTCCCTCGAGACCTGTTAAAAATTTTGATTTTTCAAAACCTTTACAAGAGAAATTGTTGGGCTCACAGAGTAAGATACCAGACAAGCCCAGTGATTTTCTGCCCTGCTCTTTAAGTAAATGACTTGCCCCCCTTTTAATGTTGAAAGTCCTGAACTTGCAAAATCATTGTGTTAACAAGGAAAATTGTTTGGCAAACCCAGTGATTTGCCTCCTAGCTATGGAAACTAGTGATTTGACATTTCCCGCTCAAGCTCAACGCTTATTTATCCACTCATTTAGAAACCATGTTCTCTAAGTAAATGGATTGGATGGCACCTGCTAGTGTATTGTTCGTTTTTATCCACCCGCTTAAGCATTTTTGAGAACTTATGACAATTAAATCAGGTTGTTCCCTAACAGGTCGAACCGTGCTTTTTCCTTGTTTTAAAAAAAATACCAGACCTTGATATTCAAAATGAATAAAAGGACATCTTATACAATCTGCCCGCTATGGCAATCCATCAACTGAGAAGACTATATCTTATACAATCTGCCCGCTATCTCAATCCATCAACTGAGAAGACTATACCATGGGGACCTCCTGAATCACTATAGAGATACCCCGTCACCCACCTCATGGGCAATATTGGAAACAAGCCTATCAAGAGCAGGCTTTGGGCAATATTGGAAACAAGCAAATCAAGAGCAGGCTTTTATCATCATTCGAGCAGGCTTTTATCATCATTCATTCCTTTATAACAGGTCAGAATTCTGCAATAAAACAGTATCAAATATGACCATGAAGCATACTAATCCATGAATAAAACCGTGCTCTTTCCTTGTTTATTTATTAAGTGAAACATTTTCCACTCCTTCGCTTCCTTCTTTATTTATTAAGTGAAACATTTTCCAAGGATCTGCCTCTACGAGAAAAAAATTGAAGAGGCTTTGAGAGAATATTCCATGGCCTTTACTACTATCATGAAACTATTGTACATTCTTGAATTGTATTTATCACTTGCACATTTTCACTGGATGATATTTTTAGATTTTTCCTAAATGCTCCTTTTTTTTATATACACAAATCATCGTATATTTTTAGATTTTTCCTAAATGCTCCTTTTTGTTTGTTGAATGTCGTTTTTACTTTTCTGGTATATGTTTAATGAAGACCTCTCCAAATTTTACATTGCCTATATTGGATATAGTAAAATTGATTGGCATTTCACCTACATCGTCTCTGAAATTCGAAGCAATCCAGTCCCTGTGACGATTCACCTTTTTGCTTGAGGTGATATTCGTATTCTCTCCACGTTCTCTAATTCTCATGATATATCAATGAAATATCCTATGATATGATCTAGAGTTTTATGTGTATAAATTAAGTCTTCTTATGTTGTCTCCATAACCTTGCCATTATGAAAACCAGAGAGATCACTATTAAATGCTTTGAGTTGTAAATCTCTTTTATATATATCCGTTGACAGCCAAGAACAAAAGCCAGGTATTTTGGGTCAGCTCTGGCCTAGCCCATGCTACTCTTTCATTAACCTGTTCATGGTACATGCTACACAAATGTTAAATCACAAATGACATAATTCAAAATTTTAAATTAAAATACTAATAGAAAAACAATATTGTAGCCTTTATGAGTACCAAAAGCATGTGCCTTCCTCTAAAAAAAGGTATGTCCACTGCAAAAGCATGTGCCTTCCTCTAAAAAAAGTATGTTCACTGCAAATTTCTTCATCGGCAGGTAATGCTACTACGTTGCCACTTGTTTATTAAAAGTCCTTGACAAATATTTAGAAATGTGCCTTTCGACCACGATATTTGTCTCCATAAGTCAAAGGTTGGTAAAGAGTTTTTCACAATGTAAATTTGATCATGTCTTGAGACATCTCATTTTTTCAGCCAATAAGCATGTAAGCAAAAGGGTTGAATTTCCTCTATGAATACCTAAAAATAATATGTGAGCCATTTTCTTCATCATCTCCCACTAATTATGTAACACTCATTAAAGATATAGATAGGTATAGTATATATAACTAATTATGTAACACTCATTAAAGATATAGATAGGCATAGTATATATAACGTTTGATTTGTGTTGAATCGTTATTAGTTTCCCCACTAACTAATTCATTTTTTGTAATTTTCCTTAACTTTTATATTGCATAGTGAAAATTTATTTATTTTAATGTTGGAAATTCATTTATCTAACATGTTATTGGCTAATTCACACGAGGTCTTATTGTTTAGTTAACAATGAGCTTTTTGGTAACGATAATTTTTTTTAATGCATTCAGTTCGCTTAGTTTGCATTGTTGGTTGGGAGAGACTGACATTTATACCAATGTCTTCATGAAACTCTTCGAGCAATTTTGACAGTGTTTGGTGGCCGGTGGTTTTTGTAGTCTATTATGCACTGATGCTTGCCTACTAACTGCCATCTCATCGTTGCATCGCCTTATGCTGTTGCACCACCTTCTCATCGTTGCACTGAACATGAATGATTAGAACATCATGTCAAATAAAAAATAAAGATAGCAACAATAGGAGGTATGTTCAATATTCAATAAAAGGATGAGAGATTATGAACGGTTGGCTGATTGGTCCATGTCTCAAGCTTCATTTTCCTTCTCACTTCATTTCTGACAATAACCAAAAGGATTTCATTGTATGTGTTGTTCAAGTTTGAAAGGCTTGTTTACAATGCTAAGAGATGAAGTTACACTTATTTCTCATCAAGTCAATCTATTTACAGGCAAATCATTAGCCATTACCTAGCCTAGATTCTTCCTACCCCATGTTTTGAACTAGAATCAATTTTTCTTGTTTTTTAATGAATTAAGTAGAAACTAGTATCAAATCACTAATCTTAGTATTTTTTGAAATAACTTTTGTTTGTTCCAAGGAAAATATTATGAAATACTTATGCACCTTGTAGCTATGGTTTTGAGCTTAATTCTCATAGGGCCTTACCAACTTGATACTATTTGAGCATTTCACGAACTTAATGTGAATTTCCTATTGAATAGATATTCTGCTAAAAATTAGATCCACTGCTTGGTTTTCTATGTTCTCTAGTCTATAGACGTAGACAATAAATGTTCTTTCTCAACACAAAAACGCTAGAAAAAATCATATTGCCTCTGCGTCGAGTGGGTTTTTCTTGCACTTAAAGTTAGGAATTCCCTCTTGCTGCCATGGGTAACTCCATCATAGTTATTTGAGTAATAGGTTTATCAACGTGATAGATGGTATTCCTGCAGGATTCTTGTATGTGGAAAAAAGAAAATAATTCGCTATTGAAACTTCAAAGATTTCATCCACATTTCATCCTTACGTTATACACATTGTACAATAGTAACAAATTATCCCTACTGTATATCTTGCTTTAGCATGATTAATTGTCTACGTGTGTCATACAAAGACATCCAAAGTAAGTACCAACTGGTCTTCTGCAACTTGTTGTTCCATATCCTCTAAGAAGTCCTCGAAATTTAACTTAATTCATAAACTAAATATAAAGCCAACATTTTTGACCTCTCCCAATCCTATAATTCTATACTAAGCCTAAAACCATTGCCAAAAAATTCTCAACCTATGTGATCATTATAAAGGTGTATTGAGTAATAATAGAGCATAAGTCCATATATAGAAACAAACAGGCCATGAAGGCACTAAGAAAGAAGAACATAACTTCATATAAATAAGGGTCTTGGTTAATCACCTTATAGGTCCCAATGCAATTCTAAGGTTTCTTTTCAATGATTTACCATTGACAAGCTGCTCCAAAGGGTCACCAATATGATGAATGGATATTTAACAAGTGATATGAAACATTCAAAATAGACATAACTTCATATAAATAAAGGTCTTGGTTAATCACCTTATAGGTCCCATTGCAATTCCCAAGTTTCTTTTCAATGATTTACCATTGGCAAGCTGCTCCAAAGGGTCACCAATATGATGAATGGATATTTAACAAGTGATATGAAACATTCAAAATAGATATAAGCATTGACTTTATATATATATTTGCATATACCAATAACTATGGCATTCCTTCTCATTCTTCATAGTTCCCTGTCCATAGCCATTGTTTTGACTCCCAAATCTAGTTGTTTACCATTACCTTATTTATTAGTTTCTTGTAGTCATGACATTGAAGAAGAATCACATCCTCACCAATACCAGAAGTATGAGCTCCTTCCAGTTTGTACGACATTGTCAGGTTTGTCTCCGCACATAAAAGATGGAAAGTTTTCTATTTATATTTCTTCGTTGTCATATGCATTTTGTTATTTCATGAATTAAATGTTTGTGTATGGTTCATTATTATAGTATTTCATTTTTTTTGAAAATGAATGCCCTTGCCTTCATTGGACAACCAGTGTAAAAAAAGACTTGGATGTTCTTCTTCCTCGCTTGTCGTTACCCGTGCTTTGTGTTAACCAAAACCATGCATGTAACATTTTACCCATTTCCATGATGTATCCTATATCATTAAGAAAATTAATTAAGGCATGTCAAAATATTATTTTCATTGTTAAAAGATGTTTTTTTGATTGGTTAGAATCGACTAAATGCTTTTGGAAATATAAATTTTGATTGTAAAGAAAGTACATAGGTCAGCGAAAGAAAGATAATTTAGCTAGATAGTAGAAAAGTAAGACAATTTATGGGTAAATACATAGGTAAACCAATTGTGTTTCTAGTTCAACATGTGTTAGCCTACCGGAAATTTGAACCGATAGGTGGGTCTATTATAGGTTAACTATGTAGAGATTTTAAATTTTATTGAATACCAACGAGTATAAAACGCTGAAACTTGCAATTAAATTATTTTCTTAATGTTTATTTAGTTAACTACTATCTTAAGGTGGTGTAGTTATGATAATGGTGGCATTAGGTCTACGTGGATTCATTTTATTAAATACCAATCGCTTTCAAAAGTGAAACATGCAATTAAATTATTTTTTAATGTCTACATAATCAAGGACATGGTGGTGTAGTTATGATAATGGTGACATTAGATGTGCGTGGATGAATGGAATAGATTTAGTGGATAATCAATCTTGCAGTTAACTTCAGAATTTTCATTGATGGAATGCTTTTTTGACTTTTTTCTCCTCTAAGTAAGATGTATCCTTTGGCAATTTGGCTATTGCATGAGCTATTTTCGACCAATACTATCTAATAAAGTTCTGGGTGCTATGTTCATCGAACTCAGCAAATTTAGTTCAATTTGTTGACTTTGTTGTATTGGTTGCTAGTGCTATGAGTCTATTTCTAGTTTGCATGGACATTGTATATCTTTTTATTTATTTATTTTTCAAGAGGTGGCTATAATATACTCAAATTTGCAATTAAATTTGTTTAGAGAGTTCCTTTGTTATTGGACTACTCTATTTTGTGACCCACTCTCGATCATGGTGAAGCTAGAGTTTTGTACTATATGTTGATTTCAATGTTATCAATACAATAGAGCTCATAATGGTATGCCTTTTTTTCAAAGAAAAATAAAACATGTTTTCTACCAAAGTAAAGAACAAATAATACATTCTGAAGGTGTTCCAAGAACTATAACAATGATATAGAGAACTAAATATCCTTATAATCATTAAACTTTTTTGTATAGAAAGTTCGCCTTTAATAGGCTCAACCGTTTGCATATAGCATGTAGAATAAAGCTTACATGGACATGTAATAGAAGTTGTAATCTTTCCAAAAATAAACTTTGAAATATAAAGTATATCGACATTGACTATCATTAAACCAAATCAAATATTTCATCTACATAAGAGGTCAACTCTAAACTCGACAGCCAACAGAATGTTAGGATAGTTGGATGGGTGGGATGCTCACTCGGACCAAAATGAAAGCATGCTCGTTTCCGATTATAGTTGAACTATCTGCTATTTTACAGTTACCCTCGCTCGGTGGCGGGCAACTTCTCTTTGGGCCTTAAACATGACCCTGCTAACTGAAAACGCGGAGCATTCATAGGCGGAGGACCATCCGCAGCAAACACAACATTTGACTAGACTTCCCTCATTCAAAAGATTGTGATAATGATCTGTCCATCCAACATTTCTTTAATGACAACCCGCCCAACATTTCTTTAATGACAACCCGCCCCATAGGGAAAGTAGACATTCCTTTTATAAAACATCTTCCAAGGAATGTGCTCTTGAAAGATGTAAATAATTGAAATGTTTATTTTGGTCTATGATCAAACAAAACAAAGTTTTCATCCAAATTAGAGATCAAATCCCAATTATTGACAATGACATGACCATCCAATATTTATTCAATGACAACCTGCTCCACAGGTGAAAGTAGACCTTCATTAGATAAAACATCTGCCAAAGAATTGTTCCTTTGAAAGATGTAAATCATTGAAAATATCACTTTTAGGTTTGTTGGCTTAATCATTGAAATACACTTATTTAGCTTAATCTATATCATACTTGTAGTTATTAGTTGTAAAACTAGTATGCAGTATAAAGCATAGTCAATTTTTATCAAAGTTAGGCATAATAAAATGCACTGAATATTAAGTTTTCTTAATTGCTTAGATTATATTCTAAAACAATTTACAATAGTAGGATCATTGAAAGAACAACAACACAAAGAACAAAAAGATTTTCCTTGAGGAAACCACAAGGGATAAAACACCACAAAACTTTCTCAATATAGAACTCAACCAAGATCTTGTAGAACCCCAAGACAAATCCTCCTCTCTCTAGCGCCCTTCTTCTTCTCTCTAGTGAACTTGCTTGAGTGAAAAGTGTGTACAAATGAAGGAGGCACATCACCTATTTATATTAATAAGGTGAATGACTCAATTACCTAACTAGGTCGGATAGGTTCTCTGATTAGGGTCAACTTACCTAGAAAGACTAAAAATAATATTTATAAAATGCTTTTGTGGGTACTATTTCACCGACTTACAATTGTGGGTTTAACTCATGACTTTTACATGACCAATTACATCAAGGAAATTTATGAATGGATGAATACAATTAAAACAAATAGAATAACCTTCGAATTTACATTATTTTAACACTCCCTCTTAACTAGGAAGGTATTCTACATCATGAGAAACAATGCAAAGCAACAACTATACAACTAGATGGTGAGTCTCTATATGTCATAGGAAGTTTTGGAACAACATCATATATCTTCATCATCAATCTAGAACTGTATCATCATCACCATCACCATCATCATCATCATCATCATGTAACTGTTGGATCATCATCAACATCAACATCATCACTATGTGGATACCAGGACATCATCATCTTCATCGGTATGTGAATACTGTGACATCATAATCATCTAGAACATCATTAGTATGTGGATACTAGAACATCGTCATCTGCAACATCAGTATGTGAATACTGGATCATCTTCTGCAACATCAGTATGTGTAACTCAAGATCATGATCTGCAACATAAGTATGTGAATACTAGATCATCATCTACAACATCAATATGTAAATACTGGAATAACAACAACATCATTAACATGTTAGTGCTAAATTAACATCATCAAAAAATAAATGCTAGATCATCATTTGCATCATCAACATAGAGATGCTGGAACATCATCATGATCATCATAGAATGCTGAGACAACATCATATTCATCAGCATAGAAATGTTGGAACAACATCATCATCATCAACATAGAAATGACGGCATCAACATAGAGTGTTGGAACCATATCGGATTCATTAGCATAGAAATGTTGGCATCAACACAGAGTGTTGGAACCACATCGTCTTCATTAGCATAGAAATGATGGCATTAGCACAGAGTGTTGGAACCACATCGTCTTCATCAACATAGAAATGCTGGCATCAATACAAAGTGTTGGAAGCACATTATCTTGCCTTAGGACATTTGCGACAACATCATGGTGGGTTCTCTTGTAGATCCACTCGAGCATTTTTCTGACTTACTAACCCTTTTGGGCCAAACAATCCTAGACAAAAAAATGGATCTACTTGGGGACCAAACAAGCCTTGTCTGATTTACTAACCATTTCGATCCAAACAAGCCTAGCCAGACATACTAATCCCCCTAGGATCAAACAATCCTAGTATGGCTTACTAACCCTTTTGAGCCAAACAATCATAGCCACACATACCCTACCTAGGCTGAGCTACCACACCACTGCAACAAGAAACCTATTACGTCATCATCACCCCCTCTTTCGGGGGAGGTCCTTTCGGAATACACCAAGTTTGTCTCGAAAGTATTCAAATTTTACATGAGACAGAGGTTTGGTCAATACATCAGAAGCTTATTCCTCTGTAGGAACATGCTTGAGCTTTACAAATCTCTTCTACAACATATCCTAGATGTAGTATATCTAATTTCGATATGTTTCAAATTATCATGAAACATAAGGTTTTCTGTCATCTTAATACAACTTTGATTATTGCAATGGATATCAATCACATATATCTTTGCATCAAATAATCTTGCCAACATATTGCAAAGCCATATTGCTTCGCTACAGGTTGAGCATGCTGCAATGTATTCATCCTTTGTCATACTGAGGGGGAAACACTGGACTGCTTTCTACTGAACCATGAGATCATACCCGATCCCAAACTAAAACAACATCATGAAGTGCTCTTTTTGTCTTGAACACTTCCTGCCCAATCTAAATATGCAAATCCATGTAATATGATCTCACCATCAGATGCATATTTGAGACCATAATTTGATGTACCCTTCAGGTACCTCATCACATGTTTTAATGCCACTAGGTGAACATGTCTAGGCTCCACCATATACCGATTTAAGGTGTTTACAACAAAACATATATCTGTCCTTATATTGGTCAAATACATTAGCGAACCAATAATACGTATGTATATGGTAACGTCTACTATCTCCAAAGAATTTTCATTCAAAAGCTTCAAATTTGTTGTCATTGGAGTATTCATGGCATTACAATCCATCGTCCTAAATCTATTTAAGATTTTAACTGCATATTTTCCTTGGTTTAGGAAAATCTCATCTAGATACTGGCATACTTAAATACCTAGAAACTAGTACATCATACCAAGGGCTTTCATCTCAAATTCTTTAGTGATCTTCTTCTTGCATTCATTGATGGGCTTATCCTCACCTGTAAAAAATAGATCATCCACATATTGTAGTCATATCATATGTCCATCATCCTCAAACTTATAGTAGAGGTTGGAATCTGCTTTACTCTTGGTAAATCCCAAACTCATCAGGAATCCATCAATTCTTCCATACCATGCTCTGGGTTCTTGCTTCGACCCATACAATGCCTTCTTTAGTCTGCATACATGAGTTTTATGATCATTTATCTCAAATCCTTGTGGTTTCTCAACGTATACTTCTTCTTATATCACTCAATTTTGGAAGGTTGTCTTTACATTCATCTGATGTAACTTCCACTTCATCTTGGATTCCAAGCCAAGGACGGTTCCGATTAAGGTGTACCTTGTGACTGGTACAAAGGTCTCCTCATAGTCGATTCCATCCTTCTGAGAGAATCCACGAGCTACGAGTCTTACCTTTTACTTCTCTATACTCTCGTCTGTTGAACACTTTGTTTTGTAGATCCATTTCTAGGATACTACTAACTTGTTCTTCAGTCTTGGTACTACTTCCCATACACCGTTCTTTATAATGGACTAGTATTCCTCGACCATGGAATATAACCATTCCTTCCATTTTGTTTCTTCTTCAATTCATATAGGTTATTTGTCGAAGAGATTACACATCAAAGCCACATAATTGGAGTATGGATTTGACTTCTTCGTTTCTTTGGTGGTTCCTTATGGAGTGCCATATCTTTTTGCATCTTCAATTATCTCATGTACCCAAGCATGAATTCTCTTGCGTGAGATCATCTCTCTAGGTAACTCCTTAGGTATCTGAGGTTTTGTGATGTCATGATCCTCAGGTATCTGTTCTTCCTCATCATTTCTATCTGGTTTGGATATTTCTACAATTCTAGGAGCTTCATGCTCCTCTTTATCTTCCTATTTTTTCCTTGACTTTCTGAAAGTTGTATCTTCGTCGAATGTCACATCTCTGTTGAGTTCAATTTGACAGTATCGTAGGATATAGATTCGACAAGCATTTGATTTCTCACTATATCCTACAAACAATACCTTCTTTCCTGAAGGGTCCAACTTCGATCTCTTTTTCTTGGGAATGTGTATGTATACCAGACAACCAAATATATTTAGGTGACTAACTTTGGGATTTTCTGCAGTAAACATCTCTTATGGAGTCTTATTTACAAGAGAAATATGAGAGATTCTATTATGTACATAGACTGTTGCTATAGTTTCTTCTACCCACAGGTACATAAGTATATCTTGATCATGGATCATTGATTATACTGCTTCCATGATAGATCTATTCCTCCTTTAATCCACACCAATATGTTGAGGATTATAGGGGATAGTGAGCTCCATCTTAATCCCAACTTCTTTGTAGTAATAATTGATTCACCTTATGTGAAATCACCTCCATTATCTGATCTTAAGGTCTTGATCCTATTTTTAGAGAGGTTTTCTACAAGATCCTTAAAATACTTAAACTTTTCAAATACTTCATCTTTTTTCTTAAAGAAATAAATCCAAGTTTTTCGGAAGTAGTCATTAATAAAGGAAGCATAGTAAACATACCTGCTCAGTGAAGTAGTTTTCATTGGTGCGCATACATCTAAGTGAATAATGTCTAAGATCCCTTTTTCTCTACTGTCACTACTTGGAAAAGGGTTATTCGTGTTCTTTCCTTGTGCACATTATTTGCACACTCCTTCATGGTTTACCTGGATCTCTAGTAAACCTGTCACTACCTTCCTCACAATTGGCGATGCTTTGTAATGCATATGAGCAAGTATTTTGTGCCACAATTCACATGGGATTACAGTGATAGTCATCAAGGCTTAATCTACATGCCCCTTTAATTTTTAGAGTCCTCCTTCTTCCACTCCAATCACCAACACATCATCTATAGTTTTCCATTTTGTCCACTTGAGGACTTCACCATCTACGGAAGCAACTCTGAAACCTTTCTTATCTAAGGATGAGATAGAAAGGAGATTTTTCTTTAAACCCAGAACATATAGAACATCCTTCATCTTCATGGAATTTCCAGACTATATTTTTCTTTTCCCGAGCTTGATGATGGAAACTTGAAAAAACTGAATCCCTAGCTCTTCCCGATAGTAATGTCAGGACCAAAAATAAAACTTCTTGGAATTTAGTTCTATTTTTACAGAAAGATGCGCCCTCCTAGGGAGAGTTGATTGAGCCCTCTTTTCTGGTTGATCTATCGATGGAAATGTTTGGAATAACAAACCCTAGCTGAAAAACGTCTCCTTTTACAGTGGCTCTGATACCATGTTAAGTTTTCTTAATTGCTTATATGATATTCTAAAACAATTTACAATAGTAGGATCACTGAAAGAACAACCAACACAACAACACAAAGAACACACAGATTTTCCTCTAAGAAACCACAAGGGAGAAAACCCCGCAAAACTTATTCTATATAAAACTCAACCAAGATTGTGTAAAACCGCAATACAACTCCTCCTCTCTCCAACAAACTTGCTTGAGTGAAAAGTGTGTGCAAATGAAGGAGGCACCTCACCTATTTATATTCATCAGGTGAGTGAGTCAAT
>LPNX010485903.1:0-40446 GCA_001517045.1 Pseudotsuga menziesii
ATGGCGGTATGGGATCTTATAGAGGACACAAGTCCCTTAAACACATGGGATGATGATCTTTATAATGAAAAAGATCTAGACTCAATTGCTATGCATGCAACGAGTCCATATAAAATGATTAAACTAGTTGTGGCTACAAAAAAAGTTGGAAACTTTCAAATACAAAGAGATGAAGAGAAAGAAATCCAACTTTTGGCAGCCAATGAATGTTGCAAACAAGATTGTCTTCAACATGTGGATAGGAAAGCCATTGCAACTACTATAAGGGGTATGAAACTCTTTAAAAAAAATGACATTAGGGAATTTGTCTTGAATTCACTCCTTTCCAACACAATCATGTCAAAGATCCATGGCCATGGACTACCTCCTACTATTAGGAAAGTAAAGGACATGAGGTTTAATGGAGATATTATTTGTAAGAAAGCATGGTACAAGATATATAATATTCCTCAAAGCACCTTTTATAATTACCAACATAATTTCCAACAAGGACATGTGAAAGGAATTCATGGTAACACCAACAAACGCAAACCACGTGCACATACTGTGGCAGCCATAGAAATATTGCACAAAATTGTAATGGATAATTCATACTTTTCACTGAACCAAACACGACAAGTTGAAGAAGATGGAACATCTTCTCCTTTAAGATTGCTGCCATCAATGTACACCCAAAGTTCTTTGTTAAAAGAGATCAACGAGGCTCTTCAAGAGCTAAATTTTCCATCAATATCACAACCAACAATGAGCAAGATTTGGAATACTCATTTTCTAGATGTGGCATTCTCAAAGAACAATAACTTTAGTAAATGTAGTGAATGTATCGTGTTGAAAGCACAAATGAAGACAGCGACTACAAAAGAGCTGGAAGAAAAGGCACGAGCTAGACTGAAGAAACATAACAAGATTGTTATGTGTGGAAGATATTGCTACTATTCCCACATAATTATGTCAGAGCGGTATCCAAAGGAATACTTGAGCATTATCCATGATAAAATGGACAAAACAAAGACTTCAATCCCAAGATTACGTGTCAAATCAAAATCTGTTGCAGGAACAAACTTGGGTTTGTCGTTGATAGGTATGCTAACACATGGGCATAGCACATGAGGTTTTGGTCATTTTTC
The DNA here is from genome assembly GCA_001517045.1 of Pseudotsuga menziesii. Lineage (NCBI taxonomy): Eukaryota > Viridiplantae > Streptophyta > Pinopsida > Pinales > Pinaceae > Pseudotsuga > Pseudotsuga menziesii. Next base: position 1,128 of record LPNX010485903.1, read on the forward strand.
CCTACCATTTGTACCCATGGGATCACAATTTACCATTACATCTCTTGCAAAGTGCTTGAGGGACCTTGAAGACCCACACCTTGATATGTATGGTGATTTGCTTTATGAGAGTGGAAGTTCAAGAAACACACTTTCAAATTCATTACTTCAAAACTCTATTTACTCAAAATGTAGAGTGTACGAGGATGCTTTCCTATCTTTAAATGGAAGCTCAACAAATCAAAATCTTGATTTTAAACCTCTTCCTCCACATTTGTTGTTACAGTTGGACAATGCAGCTAGTGATAATAAGAATCATTATGTTTTCATGTTTCTATCACTATTAACTGCACTTGGTGTCTTCATCACTATTGAGGTTGGGATCTTGCTTGTGGGGCACACCCATGAAGACATAGATGGAACCTACGGAAGAATTTCTTCCAACTTGAAAAGTAAAGATATATATTCTTTACCTGAGATGATGGATACATATCGCACGATAGAATAAAAAAGGGTTTTTCCACCTAAACTTATTGACAAAGTGTATGACTTCAAAAGTTTTCTTAATGGGTACATCAAGGAGGGGAAAAATGCACTAGTTGGACATCTTAATGTCCAGTACTTCCAATTCCTTGTACTCAATGATGTTCCAGTTATGAGGTATAAAGAATCCATCAGAGACATTGAGTGGTCAGAACCAGTGGAGTTGTGGAATATATATGATGAAGGTTGACCTATATTTCCCACAGGGAAGCCATCTTTCTTACGTCCCAAAGACAATGATGCATATTTAAAAGAACTAAAGGAAGGAATAACATCATGCATAAAAATGTGGAAAGAGACTATTGGCAATGAGAATTCACCAATTGTTACAGAGGAATGGAATGAAAAAATAGATTATTGGAAAAGAGTTCTTGATGCATTAGATGGAATCTACAATGACCATACACCCTTGGATGAAAGTGATTCTTCTTCTGATGATTTTTGGCCAAAGACGAGGCAAAATGTTAACATTGATGGTAATGCACTCCATGCAATATCAAGTATTATGGATGGGGATTTTGATAATGTGATAGATGGTACCGGTATATGTTCGACCCAAGTGCAACAAGCCAAAGCCAACATTCGATCCTAGAATTGATGTTGAGAAAGGAAAGTTGTTTCTTGTTAGATCAGGAAATGAGGATGAAGGAGAGATGATTTGGATGGAAAAAGCCACCTCAGATATCTTCCAGGATGATGACAGCGAGACCCTTCATGTAAAGATTGATTGGTGGCAGCCTAGCTCAAGGAAATACAAGGGAAAAGTTTTAGAACAATATTGGGTACCAAATCCTGATGACACAGAACTTGGATATATTCCAATTAATACCATAGTTTGGGCATGGATGCCAAAGAAAGAAGATTGCAAGAAGACAAAGATAAATAAATGTGGTGTACAAGCTGTACTTGATCTGCTTGAGCGGATATAAGGAGATTAGGAGGAGATGATATATGAATGTAACTTTGCTTTTTGAATGACTTTTAGTATACATGAAGAAACATTTTTCAATATTTGTACTATAATAAATACTCTTCAAGCTACTTTTTGAGGAATTTTATATTATTTACTGCATATATGAAATTTCACTTCAAGTTCAATGTTAATTTATGTGATGATACTTCATGCGAATTAGATAATACCATTCAAATTTTAACTTTTCAATTTGCCTTTTAGATCAACACAACGTCTCACTATATCAAATGTGCATAATTATATTCATTAATGCATGTACAAAATCCTTTCCTTATTTATTATTAGCTTTTGCTCACTCTATTCAATACTACTTTGATCTTTTCATTTTGTTCCCCTGATGATTGGTGGAGTGTCCACTTGAAACGTAGGGATGTTTCAATACACACAATTTAATTCCATAAACTCTCTTTGTCATTATGATTAACTATAGAAATCTTCATCCTGAAGCTGTACTTGATATGCTTGAGAAAATATAAGGAGATTAGGTGGAGATGATTCATGAATGTAATTTTTCTTTTTGAATGACTAATTAATATACATGAAGAAAAAGTTGTCAATGTTTGTAGTATATCAAATATTCTCTTCAAGCTACCTTTTGAGGAATTTTATATTATTTGCTACATATATGAAAATTTTGGTTCAAATTCAATGTTAATTCATGTGATGATAATTTATGCGAATGCACCTTAAAACATCTTATAGACTTGCTTTGTGAATAAACGTAAGGCACTTTCAATAAGGTTTGAAGTGAGTTTTCCATATTATTCATTATTATAGTTGATATAAATTTAATTGTACTACTATGTTGCATTCAAATTCATAATTATATTTTCTTGTGTAGACTTTAAAGTGGTGCCAACTTTGTACTAGTATATTAACTTATACTCAATAAATACAGTACTAACATTTTGAGTGTGCAGGTTTTATCAATTTGTCATCATTGTGATTGATTTTCTAGATTAAATTGTGTGAACGTTTTGAGTGGACACTCCACCCATGTTTGTTACGGGAACCATGAAAAATTCATTGTGGACTAAAAATATTTCACATAGCTTAATCCAGAAAATCAATCATTGAGTCATAACATCATGTTAGCTTTAATTCATATTAGACATTATCATCAAATACATTGCATCATAAAGACAATTTAATCCATGTGAGATTTAATGCCGATCATAATGCACTGCATGTAATATAAGTATTATGGATGGAGAATTTGATAATGTGACGGATGAACTGGTATATGTTGGACCCAGGTGCAACAAGCTAAATCCAAGATTCAATCCTATGATTGAATTTGAGAAAGTAAAGGTGTTGGTAGTTAGATCATGAACTAAGGATGAAGGAGAGATGATTTGGATGGCAAAAACCACCTCATATATCTTCTAGAATGACAAAAGTGAGACTCTTCATGTAAAGGTTGATTGATGGAAGCCTATTTCAGGGAAATACAAAGGAAAATTTTAGAACAATATTGGGTACCAAACCTTGATGACACATGACTTGGATCTATTCCAGTTAATATCATGGTTTTTGCATGGATGCAAAAGAAAGAAGATTGCAGGAAGACCACAATAAATAAATGTGGTGTACAAGTTGTAATTGATTTACTTGATTGAATATAAGGAGATTATGTGGAGATGATTTATGAATGTAATTTTTTCTTTGAACTAGTTATTAATATACAAGAAGAAACACTTTTAAATGTTTGTTGTATATCAAATATTCTCTTCAAGCCTTTTTTTGAGGAATTTTATATTATTTACTAATATGAAAATTTTGGTTCAATTTCTATGTTAATTCATGTGATGGTACTTTATGTGAATTAGATAACACCATTCAATTTTTAACTTTTCAATTTGTTTTTTACATAAACTCAACATGTCACTATATCAAATGTGCATAAGAATATTCAATAATGAACTTTAAAAAATCTTCTAGACTTCCTCTCTGAATAAAACATCCTTTTGCTTTGTCACAGAGCATTAGAAATGTGAAATCCAGGTGTTAACACAGTCCCTCTCCCCTCATGTTGTAAAGGGTGCTAGCTCAATGGAAGAGCACCTGCATTCCAAGCAAGACGATGGTGGTTCGATTCCTCCGTGCCCTAACATAAATTAAGACATGATTTAAATCTTATTGATAATATAAATATTGTAAGATATCTATATTTTCAATAAAAATATGCTCTTTTCAATTAAACACATTGTTCAAATACTTCATAAATAAATAATAAACACTTGCAATAATTAGTTAAGTTGGTTTTCCCCCTTTCCTCTTGTATATTAAAAAAATCAAACTCTACTGCACTAATGCTATTCTAGTTCATAATTAATTTTAATCATTACAAGGTTAAAACTTAGACTTTAAAGTCATAAAATATTTTCCTGTATTGATTATAAGTGGTGTGAACTTCCAAAAATAAAACAACATACTCAACAAAGACACAAATAATTACTACGACAATATTTCTAATTGTTGTAGTAACAAATACAATGTTGGTATTATGACATAAAATAATTTAATCAACTTAACTTTAAATAAAAACTATAAATAATATTACTAGACATTATGTAAGGATTCAAAGTCTACGACTTTCCTCGTCTTGAAAGAACTCAATCTAGCGGAAGTTCTAAATTCTAGATCCACTAAATAATTACAAATTTAATGAAATATGTGTTATATGGGTTTGGTTCTTCACCATTAGTGGTAATAACTATACTTGTTAATTTGTCAACTTTATTTACATATTTATAGTAAAGATTGTAACATTCAATACATCCTAATTTTGATAAAACATGTTTTATGTAGGGTGATCAGGATGAGTACATTAAATCCCAGCCTAGTCCCTCTCATGCAGAGGCAGATTCCTAGACATAGGTATTATTTTAAATATGCTTTTAATTATGTTTCACTTTCTTTGGAAAAATCATTTTTCGTCCATCATGTATATGTCTCGTTTTCTTTGTATTATCTGACATTGACATATGTTACGTTATGCAAGCATCAATTGCACCATTGGTGCTTGAATAGCACCAAAGCGAGGTTGTTTCTGACCACCTCTTCCCCCCCACCAAGTACATGTATGTTTTTCTTTCTTTGAAAACATAATTTTATGTCCATGTAGTATATATGTCTATGATTCTTTTTATTATCTGAATTTGACATATGTTATTTTATGTAGGATTCTATTGAGGCACCTGTGCTTGAAGAGCACCAGATTGATGACCCACCTATGACAAGCCAGTAGCTACATTTATGTATCGCTTTATTTTAATTGTGATTTTAATGATTCAACATGTACTTTTTTTATTTTTTGAAATCAAGTCTAATTGTATCTTTATCCTTTTGTACGTAGGAACGTGAGTTTGATGAATATGTCCAAAAAACAAGCTTCTTCACTAGTACAAGTAGAATTCATTTTCTCTCGTTGCTAGATAATCGATCCACTAGTTACACACCTCCTCACATCACACGGGGTATATTTATACATTGCAACTCTTTCTTATATTGTTTTTTTTCACATGCAAGTATCTTTTTCCTTGTTGCCCCATTGATATGTCTCTTTTTCTTTGTATTATCTGACATTGACATATATGTTACTTTATGCAAGAATATATTGAGACAGTGGCGCTTGAAGAGCACCAAAGCGAGGTTGTTGTCGACCCACCTCTGATGAGCCAACAGGTAAGTTTATGTATTACTTTCTTTGTACGTTTATGTATGGCTTTCCCTGATTTGGTGCTTTCTCTTTTTATGTTTTTGTAGGTTTATGTATCACTTTGACATATCTTACTTTATGCAAGAATCTATTGAGACAGTGGTGGTTGAAGAGAACCAAAGCGAGGTTGTTGTCGACCCACCTCTTCCCCCCCACCAGATACATGTATGTTTTTCTTTCTTTGGAAACATAATTTTCCGTCCATGTAGTATATATGTCTATGATTATTTTTATTATCTGAAATTGACATATATGTTACTTTATGCAAGCTTCTAGTGAGGCACCGATGCTTGAAGAACACCAAATCAATGACCCATCTCTGACTATCCAGCAGGTACGTTTATGTGTCACTTTCTTTGTACATTTGTGTATCGCTTTCTCTGATTTGGTGCTTGAAGAGACCCAAATCGGTGACCCACCTCTTTCCCCCCAATGTACATGTATATTTGTTGACATTGGCATAGATATATTTTTTATGTAGCTTGATAGTGAGAAAGTGGTGCTTGAAGAGAACCCAATAAGGGTCGCTGCTAGTGAGGAACCACGACCCACCATTACTTACTCATGTACAATAAGTAAAAATGTTATATTTTTTTTGGAATTTGAACAAATGTACATAGAATTTTTATAGGTTGGTAAACTAACTTACAAAATTTGGTTTTTCTGCAGTCTCCACTGATGCGACCTATCCCTCTTGTCCAGCGATGTGGATCACCAATGAGCAATCGGAAAAGAAAGCTAGACTTCTCCGAAGACATTTGCAGTGGCAGTGAAAGGGGGGATAACTAGAATAAATGTATAGGGGGGATACATAGATGTAACTTTTTGTTTTTATACACACAAATGTACATTTTGATCCACTATTTTGTATTATGTCCATGTTTCATGCCAATTTTTGTAACATTATTTCTATACATATATAATATAAAGCAAGGTTCAAATTTATACATATATGGTTGACTTGATATTGGAACATGATATGTGTGGTTCACATGTGTGCTAACTTATGAATTTCCAATACTTAAAGGAAGAATTTATGACTCATCAACTTTTCAACATTATGGATATCCTCAACTTTTTAACATCATAACCATACCATACACTACCTAAATTACATATACACTAACATCATAACACTAAGTCATGCATGTTTGTGTAATATACCATATCATACCCTACAATACCCTATGATACTAACATCATACCATAATAACATACCATACCATTGTAATATAGGAGGGCCACCAATGCATGGTTGGTTGAGGAAATTCGTTTTCGCGAGATTACTCCACCGGTGACAGTTCTGAAACCAGTTTGCCTCAGAAACCCACTCTTGAAGAAAAAGAAAAGGGGTATCTCTATCCCATTGATAACGAAGTAGTTGAAGATATAAGGAGGATTACCAAGGCATATGATAATAAGATTGGAGGGTTACCTATCATTCCTGCTTTACCCATAAGAGAGTATTGTAAGAAAGATCGTCCTCAATTAGAAGATTCAGTATTGGTGGAATATCTTGAAGAGTTGGTAGAAACAACATTACAAGAAGTTGTCCAACCTATAAATCAATTGGGGCCAGATTCCCCTCACTATTCTCCTTTTCAAACACTTGTCCAGTCTCCTCCTCAATCTCCACTCAGAATCATGGCCAATGTGAATGCAAATAAACCACCCCTATAGCCTACTTGGAGGGCTAGATCTCCTTTAAACCTGACACCTCCATTGCATGCTATGACTCATATTTTTGACAAAGCTTTACCCAAGTTTGAACCAAATGAAGTAATTCTTGTGGATGATCATTTGCAAAGTTTTTATTTAGATTTAGAAGGATTGCAAGCAGTAGAACATGAAGATGTAGTATGCATATTATTCCCGCATACCCTGAAGGAAAAATCAGCTTCATGGTACTTTGCCTTGCCAGCAAACTCAATCACAAATTGGAATATTTTTGAGAGACTGTTCAAAAACAAATACAGAATCCAGAAGAATCACATAGCTTTAATGAAAGGATTAATTTCCCTAAAGAAAGAAAAGAATGAAAGGATACATAATTTCACTCAGAGGTTTGTTTCCTACCTGAATAACTTTGATGCAACTGACAAACCATTTGAGCATGCCCTAATTGAGTAATATACCTCATCTCTTGGGCCCGATCTAGTCATGTTTTTAAATAGATCGGTTAGACCCACTTTAGTAGATACTTACGAAGAAGCTGAGAAGGTGGAGGCATAAATGGAGAGTATAGAACACTATCCTATGCAGTCAGACAAAAAAAATTATGGAAACAAAAGGCCTCTATTATTAACTAATCCTAAGGATGATCAATCACAGGAGTTAGACAGGGTGGTGAAGATGATGCAGAAGTTATCAAACAGGGTAATTGATTTGGAAAAAGAAAAAGAGGCTCATAAAAAATTCAAGCCTTATTATAAAAAGAGAGAAGACAATAGTCAACCCAAGCCTCTCCCACATAGTCCCTTAGCCATGCATTTGACAGATTTAGGAATGCATAATTTTTGTACATTCCATCAGCAACCTCACTCTAAGAAGAATTGCCCACTGTGGATAAATTCTATGACCTTAGTGATGAACCAATTGTTGGATTCTAAGTTGACAGAAACTGTGGAAGAGAAAGAGAAATATCATGAACCAACAGAAACACAAGAAGAAGACACCTTGGTTTTATGGGGTTGTGTTTCTATGTTCAATGTAGAAGATGAAGGCATCCCTGATGAAGAATAAATATCAGAGACAAATGTTACAACAAGAAGCCAAAATCCATTAAAAGAAGATAACTTGATACTTCCCAAGATTAAGAAACTTCAAAAGAACATGAAGAAAATGAAGAACGATACTCCAATTTTTCACATACCCGAGTTTGTCATTTCAAGCCAAAGCCCCAAGAAAGGCAATGTACCTATAAAGCCTACTGAAAATTTCAAGAAAATTTTGACTGAGCATGAAATGGGATATGACGTTGTGGAAGACATTAAAAAGGCTAAAGCAAATATCTCTTTGTTTTAAATGTGAAGTCTACCTCAACAAAAGGAAAAGATCTTAAAAGCACTTGAAACACCTATGAAGGAACCTCGGAATGATAATCAGCCTGAAGAAGAGATTAATGAAGCAAGTTTAGGATGAAAGTCTAAGTATAGAACTCCATCCTTTCTTCTAACTTTTGAGATTTTCAATTACAATGTGCATAATTGTTTGGTGGACTCAGAAGCATCAGTTAATGTCATGCCACTTTCAGTTTGCAAGCAAATAAATGGTCTGCCTAAACCAACTACAAGCCAAGTTCTTCCATTAGACAGAACATAAGTGAAAGTGATAGGAGAAATGGAAGATGTCCGAATCTGTTTGTCCGTAGATGAGAGGGTATGTCAGTACATAGACATTTTTGTTGCAGATATCCTGAATGCTTATGGTTTGGTTTTAAGCCGGGATTGGTCAATAAAATTAGAATGATATTTTGCATCAGATTGGTCACATATGTGGTTTCCCTATAAAGGATGTCAGAACCAAATAAAGGTGTTGAGAGAACCTCAAATGAACTATAACGTGAAATCGTTGGAAGGAAAGAATGAACCAGTAAACTTTGTGTTGGGAAACTATTTTCTTGAACTGGAACCTAGAAATTACCAAGCCGAAGAAACCAGCAGTATATCAAATATCCAGCTCGGTCTCCTTCATTTCTCATGGGATGATAAGATATATTGTAACATAGTAGATTTAGTTTCAGATGTAGTTAATAATTCAAATTTAGTAGGAGTAGAAATTTTTTGGATTCTTTATTTCGATGGTTCTAAAACGTTGGAAGGATCAGGAGCTAGTAGTGTCCTGATTGATTCAGCTAAAAATAAAAAATTTATTTCTTGTAGATTAGAATTTGAATGCACAAATAACACAGCCGAATATGAAGCATTAGTCCAGGGACTGAAAAAAGCAATAAAATTAAAAGTAAAAAATCCGAAAGTGTATGGAGATTCTGAAATCGTTGTTAAACAAATTCGGAACAAAATTCACTACATATCACCGCATTTGAAGGCTTACCAAAATTAAGTGTGGGATTTATTAATAAATTTTCATGCATTCAATATCTCTTCAATTCCTAGAGAAAAAAAATGTAGCAACTTACTTATTAGCTACCTCAGCTGCAAGGTTGGTACCTATGAATAATAGATGTTCAATTGAATTGCTTTACAGGCCTTATGTTATAGATAACATCACCAATCTAAGGGTGTTTGATGATGATTGGCAAATATTGGAATGTTTAATGAATAATGATACATTTAAAGGAGCCATAACAGACGACGAAGAGCACCAAGTAGAACTACATAACGGAAATTTCATTCCAAAAGGAGTCAGAAATTTGAAACAGATGTTTGATTTAGACAACAAATTTAGAAAGCCATTGAATGTCAAGACTCATAGCTCGTCTTTACAATTCGAGCTAATAAATCTAGGGACAGAGGCTGTACCCAAATATGTGAATTTGGGGAAGTGTTGTTCACCTGGTGAGAGGAGTAAATTCATCAGTCTATTCATAAAATATAAAGATGTATTTTCTTGGACTTACGAAGAATTAAAAACGTATGACACCAAAATTATACAGCATGTGATTCCAATCAAAGTTGGAGTCAAACCTTATCATCATCCTCTGAGAAAGATGCATCCAAAACTAGAACCCCTAATTCAAAGTGAAGTGAAAAATCTGCTAGATGCTAAAATCATATTTAAATTAAGACATTCAGAATGGGTCTCTAGCTTGGTACTAGCGCGAAAAATTCTAGAGAGATCAGACTTTGTGTAGATTTCAGAAATCTTAATTGTGGATCAGATAAAGATAATTATCCTGTCCCACACATGGAACAAATACTACAAATGGTCTCAGGTTCTGAACTGTTCTCCCTATTAGATGGATTCTCCAGTTATAATCAAGCATTAGTAGCAGAAGAAGACAGGCTTAAGACTAATTTCAGAACCAAGTGGGGGACTTTTGCATATAGGAGAATGCCCTTTGGACTCATTAATGCTGGAGAAACTTTCCAAAGGGCTATGGATATAGCTTTCTGCGGTATGATTGGCCATAGTGTTGTGTTTTATTTAGATGATGTTATGATATTTTCAAAGAAAAGAGAACACGCTTTTCATTTGAAACAAATTTTTGAGCGTTGCAAGAAATGTTTCATTTCTTTGAATCCAAAGAAATGTGTGTTTGTAGTCACAGAAGGAAAGCTATTGGGTCATGTTATTTCTAAAAAAGGGATATCCATATACCCAGAAAGGATTAAAGCCATATAATAGATCCCTTTGCCCCATAATAAAAAAGGTATGCAATCTTTTGTGGGGACAATCAATTTCATGTGAAGGTTTGTGCCAGACTTTGCTCAAATCGTCAAACCTTTACAGCAAATGGTCAAACAAAGTGTGTAGTTCAAATGGATTGATTCAGAGAAGAATGCATTCAACAAGATCAAAACATCCATTGCTTATGCACCATCACTCAAAATTCCAAATATTGAAAAGGATTTTATATTATACACTTTTGCTTCGGAGGATTCATTAGCAGTAGTGCTTATGTAGAAAGAAGAAGGGGGAGATGAATATCCCATATCATTTATGAGAATTAGTCTGCAAGGGGTTGAATTGAACTATCCCACAGTTGATAAACAAGCTTATGCAGTTTTTAAGGTGGTAAAGCAATTCAGGCCGTACATACTTAATAACCGCACCAAAGTAATAGTCCCACACCCAGAAGTACGATCCCTTTTTGTACAAAAGGAACTGGGAGAAAGAAGAGGTAACTAGGTGACTACTTTGTAAGAATATGATCTTGAATTCAAACCAACAACCATAGTTAAAGGACAAGGACTATGTAAACTAATGGCTGATGGTAAAAGCAATGAAGATAACAACTGGGATAATGAAGCTGAATTACACATGGTGGATGTATGTCCTCTATTCACTACTCTAGACTCTTGGTATAGGGATTTAGTCCATTATGTTCAAGAAGGATATTTGCCGGAGCATTGGAGTCCCAAGAAAATAAGAGCATTACGTTTGAAATCAGCCTTATATCATATTATTGATGGAGTGCTATTTAGAAAGAACTACGATGGAGTCTTTCTTAGATGCTTGGAACATGAAGATGCAAAGAAGGTTGTAGCATAATTACATGATGGACCCACTGGAGGTCATTTTTTAGGAGACACAATAGCACATAAGATTCTCAGAGTTGGATACTACTGGCTGACATTGCTTAAATATGCTCATGCTCATGTTATAAAGTGTGATACTTGCCAAAAGAGCGGGGCAAGGCAAGCCAAAGTAGCAAGACCATTGAAACCGGTTATTATCTTGGAACCGTTCAAGCAATGGGGGATTGACATTATTGGAGAGATTAATCCAAATTATTCATTGCAGCATAAGTACATTCTAACGACAACTGATTATTTCACCCGATGGGTAGAATCCATTCTATTACGTAAAGTAAATGAAGATGCAGTTATGGACTTTCTGCAAGATCATATTATGACTAGGTTTGGGGTTCCAATTTCCCTGGTTTTTTATAATGCTTCATATTTTTCATCTATTAAATTGACTGCATTTGCTAATGAAAAAGGAATTAAGCTACACTCTTATGCAAACTACTATCTGTAAGGAAATGGTTTAGCAGAATGCACAAATAACAACTTGATTATAATTTTAGAGAAAATGGTTATAGAAAATCAAAGGAGCTGGAATCTAGCTTTGCCTAATGCACTTTGGGATGATAGAGTCACACCCAAGAAATCCTTAGGTGTGTCACCCTACAGTCTTGTCTATGGGAGAGAAGCTATATTACCTCCTAATATCCTGTTGCCATCCTCTAGACTATCCCAAGACTCTAGGGGTATTGATGATGAAGTTTTGCAAATCTGAATTTATAATCTACTGAAGTTAGAGGAGCCCGGGTCCAAAGCCTAGGAAAGATTTAAACATCAACAAGAAATGGAGAAGAGATGGTTTGACAAACACAAAGCTAGGAAAAGGGAGTTTGAGGTAGGTGATTTGGTTCTTAAGTGGGATCACCCGCATGATGAGAAGGGAAAGCACACTAAATTCCCGCAACTATGGATAGGCCCTTTTTCATATTACAGTGAAGATAGGCCCCTCAACTTACAAGTTGCAAGACTTACAGGGGTGGGAGGAGAACTTATCAGTAAATGGTTTAGTTCTCAAGCCTTATTTTTCTTAATGGTTTTGATTTTGTTTTTCTTGTACATAAATAAATGGTTTTATTTGTTTGTTTGTTGTAGATTAATTTCAGTTGTTTTACTTTTACTTTCTCAAGTTTGATTGCTTGTAGATATTGGTTTGTTTATGTTTCAATAAATCAGCATGACTTTTGGTTTTGGAGTTCATCAGAGTTCTGGATAAACAGAAATCTTTGATCAAAGATTGCCTGCTATTTACCCATACACAATTTTTAAGGATTCTTCAAGACTAGAAGATTATTTGAATGGATTATGAGCACATTTGAAGTCCTGCTTAATCCCTGTAAAATAACTAAGGATATAAAAGTCTAGAATACTATTTTGAGGCTCCATTCATTTCACACTAAAGACTGTCCTAAGGGTGTAACAGAAAAAGACCCATGGAAAGAAAGTAGGGTAAACAATGTATTATATTTAAATGATCCCATGCCACAGTCAAAATCCAAAAGGATAACAAGAGTCAAAATATCTCAAGAAGCAAATATGTACCAAAGCACATGTTGAACTGCATTAGTATGAATAAGATTGCCAAAGTTCTTCTCCGTTCATGACTTAAAATCAAAATATCTCTCACACAAAAGGACACTATAAATAGAGGGGCCTGAATCAAAATTCAGAAAGAAAGAAATTAGGGAGGACTCAAAAGAACAAAAGTCCAGAAGCACCAAAAGAGTGCAAATTGGCATGGGAATGAGGAACAAATAGATATATCTCTTTACCATATGTTACAATCATGTGGTGTCTAAGTTGGAAGCTACCCAAAGGCAGAGGTAAAATAAAACTCATATCTTTGGCCTCAGAAGAGTTATCAATACTTTGAAGTCCTGGTTCCCCTTTATTTAAATTTGGACTATCATCAATGTTTAAAGTTCATAAATCTTGCATTCTAGAAATCCAAATATCTTGAAGAAATTGAATAAAGTGATATCACTGAAACAGTCTCCTATCTCAAAAGATAAGTTGTTCAAAGATCTGTGTCCACCAGGTAGTCACCAATTGTTGTAGCTGCAACTTGTTTCCTCGAAATTTTTTATTTTTAGGGTCCCCCCCTATTCTTTTAGTGTTTAGACGGCTTAAGGATTTCCTTAATTTTACCCAAGTTGGCCTATGGTTTGTTTTCTTTTAAAGATTTGAGTTTTTGTCTGCTTGTATCGGATGCATAGTCGACTAGATTTTCGATGCATCGGATGCATAGTCGACTAGCTTTTCGATGCATCAGATGCATAGTTGACTACCACTCTAGTACGTCCATCGGGAGCCTTCTGAAGTTTTATCCGATGTATTGGGTGTCATTTCATCTATGGTCTCGAAGCCAGTCTGCAAATTTTTCGGAAGTCTAGTCTAAAGCATCTTTGATGAGTCGAGTCTCTATTCACCTATCTTTCTCCAATATCCAATTAAGTCGGTGAAATGATCTCGCCATCGACTTTGTATATGGGAATGAGCCAAAAGTTTAGTGGTTTTGTCGGCCAACATTGTAAAGGTCTAGTGTCGAAGCTATCCATGATCTCATGATTTCCTCGTCAATACCGAGATAAGTTAGTGTTGTTGTCTTCTGATGTGTTTCTCCCATCCAATGTACCGAGTAGAAAGAATTGATTCGATTTGAAGTTGCTGATTTTCACGAGAGTATGTTTCTGACTATGGGTTACCTTTTTTTTCCCACCGCTTGAATTGATTACTCCCACGGTCGGGCTTATAAAACCATAACATTTGTATGAGGTGTCATGATCACCCTGAGGTTATCCAGTTGAGCTTGCTGTTGACGGGTAGATCTGACCTACTCGCAACGAGGGAAGACAACACAGATCAGGATCCTTAAAACCAGGCTCCAAGCTGTTTGGGATGGTTGTTCTCGATAGGTTTATAGGCTCTGTTAGCCTGAAAATCTAATCTAAACAAAGTCTAAAAGATAAAACTAAAGCTACTGTTTAACCAAATCTACAATACACCTATAGATATGCAAAGAAAACTGTTACTGCGTTAATAGGTATATTACATGACTAATGACTGAATGACTAATCTGGTCAACCAATTAATTTATAAATACAAGATGCAATAGTTGATTAAATATGCACAAATTCAATCAATTACGTGAATACATTATAGACACATGTACAATAAATTGACAGTGGTATAAATGAAGAGATCTGATTCAGTAGGTTTTTCTATAAAATAAACAAGAACTATCACTAATCTATCCTATCTATCCTGATCAAGGGCATAGAAAGAACTAACCTGGAATTAAATTGCCAATAATTCTACTGTGCGAATAATCCTGATAGTATTCAAAAATAAATTCAGAATTTGAACAAGATCACACAGTAAACACGTAAATCATATATATATATTGATGACAACACCAAAATTTACAACATGACATATATCAGCAAGTCAAAACCAGTATAAGACGATAATTATAGATGATGTATTTGCATAATTCATTAAAGAAGTCATGACAAACATGAATAATGTAGAAAAAGTGACAAGATCAATAGATATCATAAACACATTCGCATAGCATAAATACTGAGAATATATATATATATAAATATCACTAGTTAAAGTGTTGTAGCTGCTGACAACAAATTGTCTGAAGTCACAGGAAAGATAACAGTAATCTTTCCAAGCCCCTTTTCCCACTATCGACCCCCCTTTCCCAGTACAAACATGCCTCTTTTAATACCTCAAATATGACATGGAGACAGTTCTACAAAACAGGAAACTATCTAACCTAAATCTCAACCAATCTCCACAAAAATGACAAATGAAATATGTCATTTTTAATATACATAATAATGTTTTGAAATCAGAGAGATTCAACTGATAGTACAAAATCGAAAATGCCAAAAGCACTAATAATATATTGACACCTGGGAAATAGGATTGCCAATCGATTTGTTTCCGATCATCAAGGGATCGTCCAAAAAGCAAGCGATTATCAAAATCTGAGGAAGAGCATCTACAACATTACCTGCGACACTAAACAAAAAAGAAATATAATTAAAACACATGCAAAAGTAAAATAAAATAAACTAAATAATGCAAAAAAAATCAAAACACACCAATTCCTGTGACAAAAACATGAATATCACTTGATTTTAACTTCAAACCTGAAATGAAATAAATGTGCCCAACACATCATAAATTGACAGAAGCGTTAAACACCTGAATGTTTACCCCGTTTGCTGGATTCAGCGACTGACCCTTGAATTGGATTAGGGTAACCTGGGCATTCAATTCACGGACCTTTTCTTCACTCTTATGATTTTCATTTTGGAGTTTCAGGATTCTACGAATCAACCTATTCTTATGCTTTTTCAGGCGCAGAAGATACTTATCATCTGAATCTACCTTCTCCTTTAGCTTCACATTCTTGACTTTAATAGCATCATGATCCGCAATTATCTCAGTCGCCTCTCCCTCCATCCTGCGTATTTTATCCAATAAGCAGTTTACAAATAATGGATGAACCATTTCACCCATTGGATAGGAGCCTGATAAATTTGGTTCTACATATTTGTTCTTAACCGAAGAATCAAGGACAGGATCAACTTGCAAATTCTTACCAAACCCATGAGGACTACTGTTTGCAGGGTTCAGGACAGACTCATGCTCAATGTCACAACCATCATCAAGTAAAATAGGATCAACTTCTTCATCATCTATCACGACAGTTTCAACATCAATGTTTTTTCTCACAGGAGGCTTTACGACACTACCCCTGGCTTTGCTCCTTGTAAACCTACCAAAGACCTTGGCCTTCGGCCTATCGCCTTCCTGATTGTAGGTATTATCAACATTACACTTTGGTGTAATTAGAAACAAATTTGAAAACTTCCTTATGCACTTGGAAGGAAAAGGAGTACCGGGACCACTCACAGGAGTAGGAACAGAGTCATTACAAACGCTAGGGCTCATACGACCAACAAGGTTTGACACAGGTCCATGAACAGGTGAATCCAGGACATGACGAGGCTGTGGATGCTTTGTACATTCTTCGAGGCAATCAAACTGATAGTGACAGAAAGCTGAGAAGCCATTTGACTCAACAAACTCATCCCATGACCGATTATTCTGAGACAATTCTTTCTCTATTAATATCCTCACCAAGCCATGATGAAACAGGCTGTGAATAATGTTCTTCGGACCCTTTTTAATGGCCGAGGACATTTTTATCAGACTCTTTACTAGATAATGAGGAAAATTAAGAGGAAAACCAATAAAAACAGCCATTAACCGGAGATGGTATACGTAGGCCGAGGAGAGATGACCTTCGCAGGTCATGTACCTATGTATAACATCCAGGACTAGTCACCACTCTTTCTTAAAGTACTTCTAGGAAACACCGGTTCTGAACGATACATCTTGACAGGGATTCTTCATCATTTGCCACCACTCAGTCACCTCCATTGGCTTATACTTGAACCATCGCTCACCTGTTAATGGAAAACCAGTAGCAAGTGCAATCGAACGCTCATCAGCCCTAAACTGGAGATCACCTACCTCAGCCCAAGAGTCGGCCAACGACAAAGCAAATAGCCTCGTCACCTCTGGGTTCGAGTCTGAGAACCTGCGGATGAATGGTAACCATCCAACAGTTTCGACCTTGGCTAAAAGCTCAGGGTTTGAGTCAAGGAGTTTCGTCTCACAGGGCTCGACCCTTACCACCGGGGCCATGACTAGCTGTGCAAATGCACGAAACTGCACACAGAAAAGACACCATAATTCGAAACGTGACAGTGAACTGGAGAGCAAGCACTCCGGGTGCAGACCAAGGAGAACATAGAGGAAATGGAACCCGACTCTATGAGAAACAAGATACATCATGAGCAAACATAGCCAATAACCCTGAAAACTTGGCATGGAGGGGAATGATCATGCGGCAAGGCAATTGAGTAATGAAAACTGACGGCGAAGGCCCTAGATTAACTCATGTGCCATTATTTATTCAGCGTTATCATCATACCAACACACCGTAAATGAATCACAGGTGTTCAACGTAGAGGGAGCCACGATGCTGAGCTTGTACTGGCAAGTGAATGCAATTGACAGGGTTAAGTACAAGTGCAATGATGCCAAATCATTCTTGTGGTAGGTGGATCGAGTTTGGAGGTGATGGCATGGGTCGAAACGACCGTAAGGGTTAAACCTTAGAAGTTAACGCATATAACTTACCGTATGATCATATAATCCTTTGAAGGTGGCGAGCTTATGACGCAACATAACCATGAAACCCAAAATCAAACCTTCATAACACAGATCATATTATAAAAATTGACAATTGACCAACTATAGTATGAGCAAATATGATTCGGAGTTTGTAAAAATGAACTTAGGAAAAGGCATGTTTAGGTAAATTATTAAGCCTTCGAAGCTCTAGGACTTTGTCCAAGTTACAAATAACCAATAATACCTATCCATTCATTAATATTCAAATGAAGACTTATGGCAAGAGGCGTAAAACCCAAAACTTACCCCATAATCTGGAAAATAATTCATCCAAGTAATGATTTTCAATGTGGTGATTTCTTGTCCATTAACCATAATTCACAAAGGTTATAAAAACATAGAATTTCATTGATTCAGTAGCTCGCGGAATGTCACCATTTCAGTAGCTGTCAATTTTGTTGATTTGATATAAGAAATTTGAACATTTCATCAAAACAAAATAGGATTTTGTTTGATGAAATAATGTTTTTTTTTAAGGCTGTTGAGTAGGGGCACAACAGATGGCGACTGACTGGGCGGAACAGTTTTCTCTTTTTCTTAACCTGAAACCATGCAATCAGAGAAATTAGATCCCTCATGTATGCCATTATACAGACATCAATACTTAAACAGATTCAAGCTTTTCACACTTCTAAAAATTACCAGAAATTTACAGTCTTAATTATTTATTTGATGAAGATCAAGTTTCTAAAAAATTATTCCAAAATAAGTAAAACAGTAAATGGCTTGGTTTTAAAGAATAAAGTCTCAATACCATAAGCATGGCCCTGCTGCTAGTAGGCATTTATAGCCTCGACAGGGTTACTTTCAAATCCCAAGGAATGTCAGTATCCCATGCGCTAGCTATAGATATACAATTCTTGTTAGGTTGAACTGTTATCATCATTTTCTCTTCTTTTTTTTTCTCTCTTTTATTTTTTTTAATTTTTTTTAATTTTTATACTTCTGAAGGCAATGATTTTGGCTTGGGAACCAGATAGTAACCATGTCAGTCACCAATATGCACCTCAGTAAATAAATCGGCTCATAATGAGACCTTTTATCCCTCAAAGTTTTGTGTCCAAGGGTCATTGTCCAGGCTTGGTGACCATAAATGACAATGTTATTGAATGCAAACCTATGATCCTGAACAGACCAGCTCGTAATGAGACCCTCTGTCCTTCATATTATTTTGAAAATATTCAAACCCAACCATGGCCAGAATGTAGTTATATTTAATCTGTAATGAGATCGTCTTAGCAGATGGGGAGGCAAATCCATTTCTCTTTACGAGAAGGGATGGCGTAAAAGACTCAAATATATAACCTCATCAAAAACTGCCCTAATTCCTTTGAAAAAAAATCTTTGCCGAGACTAGTATTATGGACCTATATTACATGATTTAAGAATTTCTGGTAAAATCTAAAAGATGAAAACCTGTTCACTGTTTAATACGTAAAATAGCATGACAATTTTCAGGATAGTAAGATCTTCGTGCATGATTTGTAGATTAATTATAGAACCCGATAAAAATCATCAGCTTGAAGTTTGACAAATTGATCAGACTAAAAAATATGCAAATAAAACAGCAAATAAACATGAAACAAAACAACCAAAACAAACAAATCAAATAAAATCACTAACAAATTCCACAAACCAAGCACACCACACAAGGTATGTACAGGATAATCCCTTGAGAGGGATCAACAAAAATATATCTTAATCATATGACCATTTACTGGAAGGTTCTCGATGTCACCCTCCAGTGTCTGCAACCTGAAAGTGCTAGGACCAAGTTTTTCTGTAATAATAAATGGTCCCAGCCACAGGCATTGGAACTTAGTATGTTTTCCTTTGTCTTCGTGCTCCTTGTCCCATTTCATAACTAGGTCACCTACTTCCAAATCCCTACTGGCTTATTTTCTGTGATCAAACCAGCATTTCACGGTCTGTTGGTGTTTATCAAACTTTTTTCTAGCCAACTCTCTATCTTCCTCTAGTTTATGCAAGGTGTTAATTCGATGCTCCATGGCAGAACATGGTGTTTCCTGTACTGACTGGGAGAGCTATAGAGAGGGTAAAAATAAATGAGGAGGCAAGATGGCTTCTTTACCATATACCAGAAAAAAGGGAGAGTTTCCTATGGCAGCTTTGGGAGTCACTCTGTCAGCCCACAAGGCATTCGATAAGGCATTGTGCCAATTCCTATGATGATTTACCACCGTGCGTTTCATAATTTTGATTAAATTTTTATTAGAAGATTCAGCTAATCTGTTACCCTGAGGATAATAATTAGCAGAATATTTTAACTTTATGCCCTTTTCCAATGCATATTCAGTTAACTTAACAGAAGAAAAATAAGTTGCATTGTCAAAAATCAAAGATTCGGGAACACCAAATCTGGTGATAATAAAAGAATCAAGGAATGATATCACCTGTTACGAGTTAACTACTCGCAAGGGGATGGATTCAACCCATCTAGTGAAATAATCTGTGGCTGTCAAAATGTATTTATGCTGCTGTGAAGAAGCTGGTGTGATTGGACCGACGATATCCATACCCCATTGCTGAAATGGGACTTCGATCATAACCGGCTGGAGGGGTAACGCTGCTTTCTTCAGCCTGCATCTTGCTCTCTGACACTCCTGACACTTCCTAGCAAAGGCATATGCATCTTTGAACAATGTAGGCCAGTAGTAACCAGCTTTGAGTACTTTATGTGCAGTGGTTTCTCTGCCAAAGTGTCTTCCGGCTGGTCCTGTGTGTAATTGAGACAACACATTATCAGCTTCATTTCTTTCTAAACAACGAAGGAGAACTCCTTCGAAATTATTTCTAAACAAAATGTTATCAATCAGCTGATAAGGGGCAGATATCAATCTCAAAGACTTTTTATTACGTGGGTCTAAATGTTCAGGAGCATTCCCATGCAATAGAAAAAACTTAATATCACTATACCAAGAACCAGGAGGAGTGGAGATCAGAAAAACTTCCCTTTCAAACAAAGAAGGTTCACCAAAGAAGTGCAGATCAGATTCAGAAATATCCGAAGATCCAGCTGCCAACTTACAGAGTCCTTGTCCTCTGACAATCTTTAAAGGCTTGATTTCCAGGTCATATTCTTGAAGTGCTGTAACCCAATGGGCTCATTTTTCACCCAGGTCATTTTGCACCAAAATATTTCTGACTGCAAAATATGGCACAATGACCTTGGTATGAGACTTTAGCAAATAGGGTCGGAAATGTTTGACAGACTTAAAAACAACGAATGCTTGTTTGTCCACTTCTGGGTAATTCAACTCTGCACCATTCAAACTAGAACTCATAAAAGCAATGGAAGCTTCATTATTTTCCTGATTTTTCTGTGTTAGAACAGCAGCATATGAAGAATTAGAAGAAAACGTGTACAAAATAAATGCCTTAGAAAAATCTGGGCTTGTTAAGGTAGGAGCTTCAACAATAGATTTTAATATATCATAAAAAGATTACTTCTCTTCAGCAGACCATTTAAATTCAGCATCTTTCTTAATCATTTTCTGAAGCAGCCTAACAATTTCAGTGAACCCAGGAATAAATCTAGAAACAAAATTTATCTTCTCAAGAAATGACTGCATAGTTTTCTTTGAGTGAGGCATAGAAATTTGAGATATAGCATGGGTACATCCTGGGTCAATATTGATACCTTGTTTAGAAACAACAAAACCCAGTAACTTACCTTCTGTAACTGAAAAGATGGATTTCTTAGGATTCAAAGAAATCCCATATTTCCTGCAACGCTCAAAAACCCTCCTAAGATGAGTTAAATGATCAGCTCTGTTTTTTGAAAAGACAGTTATATCATCAAGGTAAATAAACACAAATTGACCAATTAGGCCTCTGAATGCAATATCCATTGCCCTTTGAAATGTTGCTCCGGCGTTAATTAAACCAAATGGCATTTTCCTGTAGGCATAAGTTCCCCAAGGGGTCCTAAAAGTTGTCTTCAACTGGTCTGCCTTGGATACTAACACTTGGTTGTATCCTGAAAAGCCATCTAAAAGTGAAAACATTTCAGATCCAGAGACCTGTTGTAATATTTTTTCCATTGGAGGAACAGGATAATTATCTTTTTCTGAAACCTTATTCAGATTTCGGAAATCGACGCATAACCTGATATCACCATTTTTCTTTCTGACGGGGACAAGATTTGCTACCCACTGGGCATGCCATACTGGAAAAATGATTTTGGCAGCAAGGAGTTTATTAAGTTCCTTCTTAACAGCCGGTTCTAGGCTAGGATGCATTTTTCTCAATTTCTGTTGGAAAGGTTTAGCCTCTTATTTCATAGGAATGACATGTTGCATTATATTTGGATCAAACGTCTTAATATCATCATACGTCCATGCAAAAATGTCTTTAAACTCTTTGAAGAGTCATATAAAGGCTGTTTTTTCCTGGGGAGTACACGTACTGCCTAGATTGACACATTGAGGGTTGGGTTCAGTGCCTAGATTTATAATTTCAGATTGCATAATGGAGCTGTTGGTTTTACAGCTCCTTGCAGCTTTAAATTTATCCTTCAAGTCATAGAATTTCTCAAGCTTGATTACAGATCTGGGAAGTGTACTAACTTGATTGAGAGATTCCTGAATTGAACAAGGCTTATGAATTACCACAAAATTATACAGATCTTCATCGTGATTCATTTCATCGATGATCGCATCTTTAAAAGTATCCTTCAAAGTCAGAAAATCGATCAACTGCTCATCGTTGTCGAAGACTCTCCAATTGGCAATGTTATCAGGGATGGAAGGTCTGAAAAGAAATTCAGCAGAGAAAGAATCAGCAAGCATCCCTTCAGATGGAATTATCCTTGAAGCAACGTTAGCTAAAAGATCAGCTTCCTGATTTCGATAACGAGGGATATAACTTATGTTAAAGGCTTCAAATGCTAGTAATAGATTCCATACCTCTGCCTGCTAATTTCTCAGATGCCCAGCAACGCAATGTATAGTGTTATGTACTTGTCTAACAATAATCTCAGAGTCTCCTAACACTACCAAAGCTTTGGCTCCCAGGTCAATTGCTTTTTTCAACCCTTGAATCAGAGCTTCGTATTCAGCCACATTGTTGGTGCATTCGAATTCTAACCTGCAAGCAATGAAATACCTTTTCCCATAGGGATCTATCAGCAAGAAACCTACACCAGCCCCTTCTTTTGACTTAGATCCGTCAAAGTATAGAGACCAGAGACCATTGTTCAGATCTAAATGTACCGTGTTTGGAACTGGGATCTCTTCTGGAACTTAAGTAAAATGGAAAACTTCGGACTGATGTACTGAGTTTTGGACTAGTGAAGTTTCAGCTTCAAAATTCCCAAAGAAAGAATCAACCATGTAGTTGCCCATTATGGTATCAGTGAATAATACTGGTTCATTTGAGTCGTCCAATTCTGTGACCGTGTGTTTCATATAACGTTCTTGGTCAATCCTGATTTTATTTGGGTGACCATTATGGGGTATCCATAAATGTGACCAGTCTGTTGCAAAATATCCTTTCAATTTTTCAGACCAATCTCTACTAAGAAATAGGCCATATGCTTCCGGGATATCTGCAACAATTATATCGATGATAAAATGGACTTGAGGGTTTGAAGCTAACCTTATCAACACCTCATTCAACTTTCCTATTACTTTCACATTTGATCGGTCAAGCTGCACAATACTTGTATCACAGGGCACAGGAACTGCGTTAAGTTTTTTACACATAGAGTATGGCATGACATTCTTCGAAGCCCCTGAGTCTATCATATAGTTGTGCACTTTACGATTGCAGATTTCAAACGTAAGTAAGAAAGGAGGAGTTGAAGAATCAGATTTTTTACCTATAGACGAAGCATTGACTGAATATTTTGTTGAGTTATCTTTGGGATTAGTAGAACTATTTTGATTAGAAGGGGTTTTTCCATTTTTACTTAAAGATGCCCCTTGCATCATCTTGTCTCTAATTACAAGCAGTTTAAGAAGTTCATAAATAGAGATGTTGGCTCTGATTTTCTTTAAATCTTCAACCAGATCGTATTCTAAATCAAGAGAGGGTGCAGACTTACTATTTGCAGGTTGGGTTCTTGTTTGAGCAGCTGAACTATTATCAGTAGTAGTTGTTGAAGGTTCCCCAGGAGACTGGTTTTTCTTGCTTCTAGTGTTATATTGATGCTGGTTAACATTCACAACAACCACATCCTCATCATCAGTCAATTCTGATGTATCCCAGAAGTGACTGATAATTTGAGGAGGTTTCTCTTCATTGTCATTGTCTTTGCCTTGAGAATCTTCAGAAGTCTGTCCTGAAGATTGAGTTTCATTTTTAGCTGATGTTTCTAGACCTGAAACTAATAATTTGAGGAAACTATTAATTTCATCAATGCTATTAGCTTCAAAAGGTGGAGTCTGTTTTGAAACTATATTTGGGAATGGTCTTCTGAAAGGTTGTCTAGGTGGTTCTTTATTAGGAGTGCTCTCAGAAGTACCTTTCTTTAAATCAATGATTTCATTGGACAATTTTTTAATGACTCTTTGGAGGCTGTCTAGGTCTAGTGAATCCTGGCCTTTTTTCTTAGGAGTTGTGTTTTTAGAGGGACTCTCATTCTTCTTACGAGAAGAAGATGTAGAATCAGTGTCTACTCTAGGATTGGTTTTAATAGCAGACATGTCCTTCTCAACCTTGATTGCTTCCTCAAAGGTTTCAGCAAGAGTAGGTTTGGCTGGTCTTCTGACAAACATGGCCATTGACACAGGCAAGGCTGAAGTATAAAATTCAATAGTAATATCTTCAACCGGCCTTGAGGTAGCAGGAATTCTGTTCCTTAGAGTCAGGAATCGCTGGTTAAAATCTTTAACCTTTTCCTTGGTTTCCATGCGAATCCTAGACAATTCTAACACCAAGGCAGCTGGAGTCTTGTCGTCTCCAAACTTGTTCATGAAATCCAACTCGAATTCATTCCAGTTGGTAATAGAACCAGCCGTAAGTGAAAAATACCACGTCGAAGCTTTTCCCTCAAATGTATAAGGGAAAAGTCGACAGACTACATCTTCATGTTCAACATCCAAGAGGCGAACTGCTAGCATAAACTTCTTGACATGATCTTCTGCCGACTCTTTCAGCTCGGGGTTGAACTTAGGCAACAATTTCTCAGGATGCTTAGGCAAAGGATGTTGATTTCCTGGGACAGCAACTGTATCCTGAGCTAACCATGGCATATTGGCATTAGGATTGGGGTTTACACCTGCCATGTTCCTTGGTGTTGGAGGTGGTGAAGGTGGTGTTTGAACAACGTGAGGAGGTGAATGTGGCGGTGATGGTGGTCGACCAGACCCTCCCGTAGCAGGTAGTCCTGAAGAAGATGAAGGTTGATTGACGCCTGACAAAGACTATTGTATCTGAAGATCAGGGAGGACACCTAAAGGTTGCTCCTATTCTTCCGAAGCAGGCTCAAGATGATGAGTGCGTGGACGTCTGATCTGTAGAAAAGGAATTTCAGTGGGCTGGATTCCAGTAAGATTCGAATAGGCTCTTGTCAAAATCCTGCGGGATTCATTGATGGCCTGCTCAAACTGATCAATTTCTTCAGGTGGATGATCACCACTAGCATTGAACTGATGAATGAGATTTCGAACAGTATCGTTTAACAGAGTCTCATCTAATGATTGGAATGTTTGTAGTTGAGATGATTGTATTTGAGGGGTAATAGGCTGATTAATTTTGTGAACAAGATTGTTTTCATCAGCCATTAGCTTAAGCTGGCCCTCCTTCTAGTGCCATTGTTGACGGGCAGATCTGACCTGCTCGCAACGAGGGAAGACAACCCAGACCAGGATCCTTAAAATTAAGCTCCAAGTTGTTTGGGATGGTTGTTCCCAACAGGTTTATAGGCTTTGTTAGCCTGAAAATCTAATCTAAACAAAGTCTAAAAGATAAAACTAAAGCTACTGTTTAACTAAATCTACAATAGACCTATAGATATGCAAAGCAAACTATTACTACGTTAATAGGTATATTACACGACTAATGACTGAATGATTAATCTAGTCAACCAATTACTTTATAAATACAAGATGCAATAGTTGATTAAATATGCACAAATTCAATCAATTACGTGAATACATTATAGACACATGTACAATAAATTGACAGTGGTATAAATGAAGAGATCTGATTCAGTAGGTTTTTCTATAAAATAAACAAGAACTATCACTAATCTATCCTATCTATCCTGATCAGGAGCATAGAAAGAATTAACCTGGAATTAAATTGCCAAAAATTCTACTGTGCGAATAATCCTGACAGTATTCAAAAAGAAATTCGGAATTTGAACAAGATCACACAGTGAACACGTAAATCATATATATATATTGATGACAACACCAAAATTTACAACATGACATATATCAGCAAGTCAAAACTAGTATAAGACGATAATTATAGATGATGTATTTGCATAATTCATTAAAGAAGTCATGACAAACATGAATAATGTAGAAAAAGTGACAAGATCAACAGATATCATAAACACATTCACATAGCATAAATACCGAGAATATATATATAAATATCACCAGTTAAAGTGTTGTAGCTGCTGACAACAAATTATCTTAAGTCACAGGAAAGATAACAGTAATCTTGCCGAGCCCCTTTTCCCACTATCGACCCCCATTTCCCAATACAAACATGCCTCTTTTAATACCTCAAATCTAACATGGAGACAGTTCTACAAAATAGGAAACTATCTAACCTAAATCTCAACCAATCTCCACAAAAATGACAAACGAAATATGTCATTTTTAATATACGTAATAATGTTTTGAAATCGGAGAGATTCAACTGATAGTACAAAATCGAAAATGCCAAAAGAACTAATAATATATTGACACCTGGGAAATAGGATTGCGAATCGATTTGTTTCCAATCATCAAGGGATCGTCCAAAAAGTAAGCGATTGTCAAAATCCGAGGAAGAGCATCTACAACATTACCTGCGACACTAAACAAAAAAGAAATATAATTAAAACACACGCCAAAGTAAAATAAAATAAACTAAATAATGCAAAACAAAATCAAAACACACCAATACCTATGACAAAAACTTGAATATCACTTGATTTTAACTTCAAACCTGAAATGAAATAAATGTGCCCAACACATCATAAATTGACAGGAGCATTAAACACCTGAATGTTTACCCCGTTTGCTGGATTTAGCGACTGGCCCTTGAATTGCATTAGGGTATCCTGGGAATTCAATTCACGGACCTTTTCTTCACTCTTATTGATTGGTTTCATTTTATGTACTCGGCCTTTCCCAACATTGAAGTGCCGTTGGGATAAAGATGGGGCCCCTATGTATGCTGCTTATAAATTATTCTACGCTCACAAATATTGTAGCCATTACAAGGAGATTTGTGAGAATTTCATTATGCCATTGTATACATTAATTTTCTTGGTCGAATGTAATTGTATGTCAAAGGAAGCTTTGGAAGTTGTGAAAAACAACATAAACTATTATTTGATAGAAGAAGGTTTATATTTAAGAATGTACAGTGGTTCAAGGGATCCTTCCCTTTTACCAAGGTATGCTACAAACTATGTGATCCATAAAGAGGTTGTGATACAATTGTACATTGATGGAGTGGGAAATTTCCTTTTTGAGCAGAAGAAGGCAGTATATCCTGCAATCCCCTTTTTTGTAGGAAGTTACAAATTTTCTAGGGTAAGAAATGCAATGGAGTTTGTTAAGGAGTTGGAGTATTTCCACTTCGGTGAAATGAATTTCCATATGAATGACTCTGGGGATAAAGTTGTTGATTATTTCATAGCAGCTGGAGTGCATTTCGAGTATACAAATTTCTGGGATAAAGATGAAGAGATCTTCCAGAATCCTGAAAACCTGACATCTTTGAGAAAAAGATTCAAACAAAAGATAACTACTATGGGTGGAAAGGGAAAAGCTGCTGATAAACTCAAAAGGAAGGAAGAATATGCAGTAAAGAGAAGGCAGGAAGAATCTCACAGGTTAGCACAAGAAGTAGAGAACTGGTTGCGAGCTGAAGAAGAAGAAAAGAAAAAGACAACTAAAGAGGCGGCAAAGAAGATAGAAGAAGAAAAGAAAAGAAAGGAGGAAGAAGAAATACGAAGAAGGAATAAGGAAAGTGAAGGATTAAGATTAGAATATTCTAATAAGGAAAAAGAGCAAACAGAAAAGGCAGTTGAGGAATTGAGAGAAGAGACACAAGAAGAATAAGACCCTACTGATCAAGGACAGACTGAGTCTGATGCTGATCCATCTAGTAGCACAACAATAGAGAATCCTCTGACAGTATATGGAATTGAACTAATTCCTTTTACTCTCATAGAAGGAGAAGACGTGTCTGATTTAAACATAATTTACTATGACAAGGTAAAAAAGAGGATTGTTAAAAAAGCAGAGAAAAAGGTGAACACTGGAGGTAAACCAGGAGTGATGGTGACTGATAAAATAGTATTTCATGGTACCAAAAAAGATCCATGTTTAATGTCAAAAGCTAGGGTAGCCCTATCCCTAGCAACTGAAGAGAATGTAGAAAGAATAATGACAGATCTCGAGCAGTCCTAGAATAAGGCCGCACAGTTAAAAGAGACCTTAAAAAAGGAGAGAAATGAAAGTCAAATCTTGAAGAAAAAATAAGAAGATATGATCAGTGAAGTTAAGGTATCTAAGGGAGAGTGTCAGACTCTACACATCGATAAATATGCTTTGGTGCTATGTGCAGGAAATATAGAAAAAGAATCACAGGTCACCTTGGCAGATTTTGGGAAACTACAGCAAGGATATCAGGTCTTAGAAGCTGAAAGAGATAATCTGAGGCTATCAATTGAATATTTGAATAAAAAAAAGGGGAATTTAGAAGATAAAGAGACAGAAATGGAAGTACAAAGGACCACCGTGAAAGGGAAAGCCAAGCTGTATGAAAATCAAATAGTAGCCTTGGAAGATCAAAAGAATTCACTAGAAGTTTCATTGAAGATAGCTATGGAGAAGGAAGCTGATTTTGAACCTTTAAAGAAGCATGCTCTCATGCTCAGGAATAAGATTCATTAAATGCATCTTCAGATGGTGGAGGAGAGGTTTAAGGTTCAACATATATAAATAAGATTGGAGGAAATTATAAATACAGCTTCCTATTTCTTGGAAAGGACACGAGAAATCTTAGAAAATCTACAGGGAAGAATGACATGGGTGGAAACATGTAAGGAGCCTCCCACAGATGTTACTCCCAAAGGCCTAGAGACAATAAAGCTAGAGTATGAGCTGATCGAGTTTTCTAGCAAAGCAGTAGAAGAGCTAGTAAAGACAGTGAGGAAGATGAAGAGTGCCTATGCAAAATTTTGCAGAAGCATCATCCTAACTTACAATCGGTGTCAGATCTCTTCTAGCAAGAGACTAGAGGTGCTGCTAGAGCATGAAATATTTTTGAAGCAATTATAGGAACGATGCAGTGAAGGAGAACAGGCCATTCAGCTAGTGAAGAGATTAGATGAAGAGGTGCTTAAAACTGAAATAGCATATGCGGCAGTTAGCGGTCACTTATTGGAAGACCAACTTCGCCTGATTCTGGCAAGAGTGGCGGGTATAAAATATCAAGCTACTAAACATGAAATTACAATCATATTTCTAATACCTTGTGGTTTTGAAAACATAGCAGTAGATGCGAATGCATGGAGGAAATTTATGAATGAGCAAGCTAAGCCATCTTAGTTGGACTATTTAGAACATTTGATTAATGATGTAATATATTGTATTCTGAGTCCATAAGCTAAAGGACAAAATTTTGTAAAGGAAAGGTTGGGGGAAGCCCAAAAGGCAATGAGGGAAACTCAAGAGTTTTTTTCTTTTTGTATAAATATAGGCAAGCTTTATGTATTGAGGGACCTTTTTTTAGGCTATCTTTGTGCAATGTTATTGTAAGAAGAACTATTTCATCTTATAATAAAGAGTTTATATTTTCGGCTGGAGGAAGCATTATGGGGTTTCAAATGCTTGACATGGACTGGTTGAATGTGAACTACTTCTATTTCAACTTGTTTCTATGAACTATGAGATCATTCTAACTTATGAATTCTTTCATGTTATGAATGTGCCCCTCTTTATTTATGTGAAATTTCCACAATCATATCTAAGTAATGAATGTTTTAATTGACAATGAGCTATCTCTTCGTTTATCTATCAATTTATATTCATGTATTCAAAAATATTAACAGTTATCTATAGTATTCTAAATGCATTTGATACAATACATTACTCATTATTAATTATAGTATTTCTGCCTAGGGATAGGTTATATAGTCTTAGTTAGTTTTCTTTTTTTATGATTTAGAAACGAAAGAGGTAAGATGAGAGGTAAGAACCTATGCTCACATTGTGACACTCTTCATTATATCTATCGACTACATTTAGTTAGGAACTCGCATATCATACCTAAATATAAAACTAAAAAATACACTTAAACGGTGGACCGGGCCGCAACCGGTAAAATAAGCTTTAACCGTTACTTGACCTACGATAGTGGGGCCGTAAACTGGACAGATTCCCCATACCAAACAATAACGAGCTAATTGGGAATGCTTATTGGGGAGAATACCTACTGTTGTTACCTGTGATTTTTTAGGCCTCAACAAGTAGTTATGGCTTCATCCCAAAATGCATTCAAGAGATTCTTACCTTTCATCATACTGTGTGCACACTCTACTAGAGTTATGTTTTTCCTTTCATCAACTCTATTTTGTTGTGGAGTGTTGGGTACTGTAAACTGTTGTACTATTCCATGATCTTTGCAATATTTGATGAAGTCCCCTGATTTATACTCTCCCCATTTATCTGAACGGGGGATTTTGATGGATTTTTGTGTTTTCTTTTCCACCATGTTTCTAAATTCCTTAAAGTACTTGAAAACATCACTTTTTATTCTAAGAAAATAAACCCATGTGTATCTTGTGCAATCATCAATAAATAACATAAATTAAAATGCACCTCCTAAACACCTAGTCTGCATAGGTCCGCAAACATCCATATACACAAGATCTAACACATCTCTCTTTATCTTATCAGGATTAGAGGGAAATTAATCTCTGTGCATCTTTCCTAATGCACATCCTTCATAAGAAACATTCTCATTTTTTAACATGGGAATTCCTTCAACCATATTATGTTTATGTAATAATAATAAATCATGATGCTTGATGTGCCCATACCTTTGATGCCAAAGAGTCTCTGATGGCATAGTTGCAGAAGTTAGTGAGTGATATTTGTAGAAGTTAGTACATGATATTCTTTGATGGTAACGTCAAGCTTGTATAGTCCTCCTATTCTGACTCCCATTACAACAGTTCTATACTGGTCCAACACATCCTTCACTATGCAATAATTCTTGAATAATTACACCTTCAAGTTCTAATCTGTAATTTTTCCTTATTCCTGGCACATACACAACATTGCGAATATGATGAACAATAACATTCGTTAATGTTACTGGAATATCTCTATATCCCTTGATTTAATGAGCATGGTCATCTCCAAGGTATATGTTGGCACCATTATGTTTTTCTTTAAAATTAGTATACCACTTCTTATTACATGTCATATGTACTGATACTCGAGAGTCCACAAATCAGTCATCAGAGTCATAACTTTCAGCAGACAAAGCAATATTAGACACAAACAGTCTAATATCTCATGAATCAAGATTAGGGGGTTCATCAATATCATCACTAGCAATAAACAAACTGAGATCATGTTTCAAGGAATCTTCTGCAAAATGACCTGTATGTTTTCTAGATTTATTCCTAGCCTCATCACTCTTCTTCTTCTGACAGTCTCTAATCAGATGTCCAGGTCGACCACAATAAAAATAACTCTTTGACTCATTTGTGTTAGATGGCATACCTTGATTCGACCTTGTATATTTCCTTCTCTTCGATGAACTCCTTCCTGAGAATCTCTTATTTGACCACAGTGCCAATTCTGAATTCCGAGGCTTCAAATGCGTTCCCATTTCTTCATCTTGTAGAAAAATACCTGACAATTATTCAAAAGTAGGAGGTTTCTCCCTTACTGCCAGACCTGTTATAAACATTTGATAGTGTTCTAGCATTCCATTTAAGGTAATTGCGACAAGATCAGTGCTGGAAAATTTTTCCCCTATATTTCCTAGATTGTCTTTCACCTCTTTAATGCGACCCGAGAATGAACTAACAAATTCATTTCCATCCATTTGAATGCCTAGAAATTTAGTTTTCAGGAAAAGAATACAATTTGTATTGCTAGTTTCATACAAATATTTAAGCACTGTCCACATTTCAGCAAAAGTTTTAGCTTCTCTAATATGTGGAATTATGCTATCTTTAATAGACATATACATCAATACCTTGGCCTTGTTCTCTCACTTATCCCAATATTGGATTTTTGCTGCTACTGCACTTGCAACCGCATCGGGTTTCACTTCATCTCCCTTTGCTTTCGTCCATATACCATAACCTTCCATCAAGGTCTACATTTTGAATTTCCAATTGATGAAATTCAATCCATCTAGTTTATTGGCTTCGTTGAGGTAGGTATCTGTGAGTGGATTTGACATCTCAGCAATAGAATTCAGTGGTTCAAGGCTCAGGGTGGCTCACACACAACATCCTTTCCCTCTTAACAATAGGAAGCATCACAACTCTCTTCTTTCCACATTGATAACCTGGGTTCAAATCTCAGGGCTGCTTACACACAATAGCTCTCTCTAGCAACAGGCTTTTATGGCTCCTCCTCTCAAGATGGAAGCACTCTGCAGAGCCCCGGTTTGAATCTCAACTACGCAAATTTTGGATCTTCTCTTCACAATACAAAGGCTTCTACAGGCAGCAATTCGCTCACGGATCTCCAACAAAAATTTATTGGGTGCAGCTCTCTTCATGCACAGCGTGACTCCACCAAAAATTTCTTACTAGTGCAGTGAATCTCTGCGTAAAATCCAACAAATATTTCTTACTGGTATAGGGAAGCTTTGCGTCCACTACTACCAGCACCCACGAGCAGCTTATTTGAACTTGAGGTTCAGAGATTGAATCCCACCAATGCCTGAGCCTATAGATCAATAGCTACTCCTCTCGCTCTGACACCAACTTGAAATTATGAAAACAGAGAATGCAGAAGAAGAGAGCACATAGAAGTTTGAAGAAAAAACACAATGAGGAGACTATGCTTTCAACTAGTATTTATTAACTGAAGAAGAAGAAGTGGTTACAACAGCTATCCTTGTAAATAGGATCTACATTAATAAACTGGAGTTCATCTCGGTAACTAACCATTCTCCATTATTTCCAAGTGATAATGATACTTTTTCATATGTTCGAATTGCAGGCTCCATTTTTCTTGTTGCTTTTATTAACTCCGAAAAGATGGTAAACAATATTACATATTATGTATTTATAACTGTAATCTCCTATGAATACTTGTCTACTATTACATAAATCAAGTACATATGGCTTCTATATAAATAAAGTACATATTACATAATCAAGTACATTTGGTAGGGACTTTCTTCCTGAGAAACTCCACTTGTTAAATTAGCAATTACATTTTAACATTAAAGCTTCCTCTTTGAGGCAAACGGTTTGGTGGTGGAGTTTTTTTGCTCAGTGGCGCCATTTATCATACTCTCAATTCTTTGAGGAAGCATTCCGGTAAGCTCTGGCTTGATCTTAACTTGTTTTTGATGTTCAACTACCTTCTTGCTTCTATGTTGGTCTTCTTTCAGATGTTTAAAACCACTAATCCCTCCAGTCATTTATTTTCAGTGGAGTTTTATCAGTAGAATGAGGGTGAAACCATCGACTCTCCTATTTCATTTCTCCTTCCTCTTTGAGCCCATTCACTCCTACTTTGGCTCAACCTTTCTCCTCCGACAATGCCGCCACAAAAGCACTCATGCACTCCTTAGCCCAGATCCTTTGCTCCCCCCTAACAGCGTAGTGAGAAAAATTGTTCACGCAACCCGTCTTTAAAGAATTCTATTCCAGACCCCTTCAAAGAAGATATTGAATGTGACAGGAAGTGAGGCTCAGGTCACTATATTTTGTATAACTTATCAAGAGGTTAGAGATGAATTTGGCACTGTCGTCCCTAATCGATGCTACTCAAGAGGTAGAACGTCCCTCCATCTGAAAACTATGGACTATTTTTTGTAGCAAAAGTATGTTCTTGGTCCCACACTGGTGGAAAGAGGGGAAGAACATGTCCTGAAATTAGATGAACTGTCCAGCAATATGCATTAGATTTCCAATCATCTGGGAATCAAACTGGTTGACTCAACCCCTGCCGACTCTAACATTAAGTCGGATATAGGTCGAGTTTCTTTTAGGTTATGCTTACTTTTATTTTTCTATGAATACTTGTAAACTTTATGTAATAAGAAATTCTCAGACTAAATGGTTCATCCTTGTTTCATTTAGAGGCATACTGTATTTTTTAAAAGTGTAACTATGAGCCTTAGGGAGGGATTTTTTTCTACTCTTTTTGTAAATCTCTTGGAAGGAAATAAAAAGTACTTTTTATTTACAAAAAAAAAATTTCCTCCTTGAAAGTACTTAAATTAATGTTATTCAGTTCAAAAGATATAACAATGACCTATACAGAAAATGTAAAAAATGCAGCTTTACTCACAAGAACAACTCAAGGTTACTTTTTGTGAGGTGTCATCATCTGGCAGTTTAGTACTAATCATAATTTTTTTAAATTTTATTTTATTATTAAATGCCATTACACATTTCTAGTTGTAACTTACCAAGAGGGTCTTTGACACATTTGTTTACAATGGTTAACTTTAGTGAACCATGATTGACTATGGTTGACATTAGTTAGCTATAGTGATGATGGTTGATAATTTTTTATCATAGTTAACCATGCATAACTATTGGTTGACAAAGAAAGAATCAAACACTTGATGATGTATGAATAGTTACACATAGCATCCATAAATAATGACATCGTTCATGATTTTTAAAAAACTTAACAACATTAATAAGCAATTGAACTTATTGTATTTTCTATCAAAATTATACATTAATATTGTTTTAGTATAATTTATTAAAACAATTTTAGTTTTTTTTAAAGAAATGTGGTCAAATTTACAATCATACCCATTTATGCATTTGAACTCAAATTAAGACACCCTAAATTACAAACCAAATTTTAATTTTAAGTCATTTCAAAATTAATTAGTTTTGAGAGTTTATAACTAACTAAAAGGTATTTTTAAGATATAAAATTTTGTAAGTATTTTTTTATTAAAACAATCATAATTTAACAAATATAAATATATTAACTATTTACATTAAAAAAACATTGAAATATGCATAATAATTATATTCTTTAAAGGGAAAGCAATATTTCCACCTTGATATAGAATATGTTATGTTAGAACACATTGGTAGTGGTAACTCATCAATAAATAATTTTGAGATGTAAAAAGTTATATATGTTAATCAGTATCTTAAATTTTTTTATTTTTAAGATAACAAAATGTAAAAGACAAAAGAGAATATTATACATTGAAAATCTTATATATATTGTGAGTGCTCTTGATAAACATAATTATTTTTCAAATAGTAAAATCTAAACATTAAAAGAACCGTGTTTTTAGAATTACAACAAAATGAAAATAGTATAACCTACTTGATAAATGAATTATGATAGATTTTGTCATCTTCTTAAAAAAAAATGCAATTTTTTTAATAATATAAATCTATTACACATTAAAATATTAATATTTGAATCATAACAAGCATAGTATATAAAATATTGCAAAATTAAAAATATATTAATCATAAAAAAAAATAGTCAAATATTATTTATAATTAAATCAATATTGATTCTAAACTTAGTAAGTGTTGCAAAATTAAATTTAAACCAAGGTGAGAAAATAACAATATTCCTCTCAACCAATAAATTTACACAATAATTTTCATAAATTCTTTGATTTAAATGAAATAGAAACCATTTTTAATTTTATTACCAACTTTCAAATATTTCAAACCCAATAATATTCAAACAATCATTGAATTCACAATAAAAGTAAAAGCCTCTAACCTTTTCTATCATTTAAATAACATCACACAACAACTTAAAAATGAGTTCCTCGTACTTCTGATGAAATTGCATTTAAGAAAGCTGTTAAACAACTACACTTCAATTAACTCATTCGTTGCATAAATGGTTCTGATAGAACTTTCGACTGTTCTGATATTTTCTCATCGTCATCTTTCTTTATTAATGGATGATTTCATGATCTACTTCTTTATTAATGGATATCCGAATCGCATATGTTTTTGGCTTTTTAATCCGGAAAAAGCTCTCAGAACTTTGGTGACAGGTTACTTATTCGCCTCTGGAGCGAACAACTAAACGTAAACAGCCATTGGGACAACGAGAATCGACGATGATAATAATGTTATTGTCTCATCATTTTAAAGTTGGAATAAATAGATCTGCAATCACCGTTTATGGGATGGAATTCAATCATTGATCATGAAACATAAACATTACTATATATAAGGGAATCAACAAAATGAAACCATGTGAGATAAACTTTAATATATAAGCTACTTGCTTGAGGTCTCTATCGGATAAAAAAAGCAAGGAATAATGATGACATCATAGTTGAATATGGATGACAAACATTTAAAGGTATGAGCAATAGAAAACCTTATAGTAAATGGATAGAAATCCATGTAGTTGATGACAGGCTAACATTTATAATTATCAGTTTAGATCTATTTTTAAAAGATCTATTTTTAAAAGGATTTATCAAGCATTTTAAGGGATCAAATATCTATAACTACAAACCCCTTTTTTAGAGTAGAAATGATGAGGAAATGTGTTCACCAAATGTTTATGATTTTAATTTGTAGTTTAGATATGTGGTTCTAAGGAATATTTTAAATCTAAATTGAGCTCAAATGTTATTTTTTATAACATTTTATTATTTTTTTTAAGGACTCGTGTCAGCTTTAAGATGAGCAAAAAAAGACTTACATATATGCCCAGGAAATAAATTTAAAAGGGTTCTATTATATAAAATTGATATATGAGTAATAGAAAAGTTAAATACCTGAAGATATATAAAATTAATAGCTTTATTGATAATGCTTTAGCTAAAATCTCCTAAATATTCTCTGAGATAGGACTTCCTTGATAACTACTTGGTTTGGGAAGCATTTTAGAGATATAAATTATATATTTATAAATTGAAGTCCTTAAGCCATGAGGGAATTTAAGAAAATCTTTTAGTTGAGAAACTTGTTAGGGTTTGTCCCCGTTGGAAGGGGACTCGACTCCATCTTCTGGAGGAAAGGTTGCGGGAGTTAAAATCCTCTCTATTAAGATGCATGTCAATCGACTCCATCTTTTGGAGGAAAGGTTGCGGGAGTGAAACTCCTCTCTATTAAGATGCATGTCAATGAAAGAAAGGGAGGAAGTTAACGGCTAGGTCTGAGCGAGAGAGAGTTTTTGGGAGAGGTTTTACCGTAACAAGTGTGCAGAGCTCGAAGGAGGGATTTGCTCGGAAAGGTGTGGTTGTATGGATCTACGTTGAAGCAACGATGATGGAGGACGACCATCACGAGAAGTATGGATCTACTTCTGAAGACTATTCATTTATATGTTAGTTGAAGTTGCGCAAGAGAGAAGGTGTCTCTCTGAGGCGAGCTGTTTGTTAATATAGTTGCTAAAGTTTCCCGAGGAAGAGAATGGCGCGCCTTCATGCTGAACATTTTCATTCTAATGAACTTTCTCATAAAAATAACCCATAAATAATGATCCAAGATTATAAATATACTCTATTCCTCTGCGTTGAAAGAAAGGAAGGTGGCAGCCTTAAGGAAGGAAAGTCGCACTTGGGCACGAAGAAATACCTTCGATTTCTTGATGAAAAGGGAGTTGTGTTTTTCCCTTGTTTTTGGCAAACAATGGTGGAAGGTGATTTTCCCTTGACTCTAACGAACGATGGTGGAAGACTTTATTGCTGAAGAAGGGGAGCAACGATCTCTTTTATCTCAGCCCAGGGAAGAAGAAATTCTCTACATGGTACCTCCTTATAAGCCAAGGGTTCATTCGAAGTAATATATGTCTTTTACAACATTGAGATTTTTGCGTTTGTCTTTTCGTATGAGTCGTGAATTCCCTTGCATGATATGTGTGCTCTTTTAAGCTAAAATATAAATTTTCTCAGTGGATACATCTATAAAATTCATGCGTGATAGTCAAAACCGAGCCAACTAAACTTGGGTTTAGCGCTAAGTCAATATTTAAAAGAAAATAATTTTCACTTTTTAACTCCGACTTGTTTTTACTGCGAGCACCTTTTTACTGCGACCAACTTTTTTACTGCGACCAAGCTAGTTGGTGCGACCAAGTTGATGCGATCAAGTTGGTGCCTGATGCGATCAACTTCTCTGTGATCTGCGATCAAGTTGATGCCTGATGCGATCAACTTATCTACGATCAAGTTGATGTCTGCGATCAACTTATCTGCGGTGCGATCAAGTTGATGCGGCGGTCAAGTTGATGCGATCAACTTATGTGCGATCAAGTTGATGCGATCAACTTCTTTTGCGATCAAGT
The DNA here is from genome assembly GCA_001517045.1 of Pseudotsuga menziesii. Taxonomy (NCBI): domain Eukaryota; kingdom Viridiplantae; phylum Streptophyta; class Pinopsida; order Pinales; family Pinaceae; genus Pseudotsuga; species Pseudotsuga menziesii. Next base: position 39,486 of record LPNX010485903.1, read on the forward strand.
TTGGTGCTTGATGCGACTAGATTGATAGAATATGATTCTTAGTCTAAAGACTTAAGAATTTTACAAATACTTTTCACCTGTGCGTAAGATGAAGTAAAATGACCACATTTACAAATCCAAATAACTTATGGAAAACATATGCCCAAATATGTAGGAATATTTGAGCCAAACAAAGTGCGGTAAAACCTGGAACTTTCACGCTGTGAGATTTTATGGGTTCTTGTTCTTTTACTTATCAGTAATAGTAAAAGACATTTACAGAAGTAAATCTGGAAATATGAGCGGCCAAATAATCATGAATTCAACCACAAACTATTTCATATATTAACTATGCGGAAATACAAAGTAATACAAACTTGTCTGTTACAAACTCGTCCGTCTACAGAGCTTCGGCTCTTCGGCTAAATCAAATGCACAGAAGCTTGAGCTTCGACTTCACTTTCTCACCCTGAGTTCCTCTGCTTGTATCTTTTCCTTTCTCTGTCTGTGTTCGTGTTCTCTCTCTGTGTCTGTGTAAACTAAATTACAAAATGCTTCTTCTATTTATAGGCAATCTAAAAATTGCTTCAGCATAAACCGACTTACTTGCCGACTTACTTTACATTAAACACTGCAATAACTATCTACCTAACAACTTAGCTTCTGAAATAAATTCGATTGAATTACGCTGCCTACATGTGGACTTTTCCTTCTTGTCAGACTGACAGACAAGATCGTGGCTTATCCAGACTCTGATAGAGTCGGTTGGAAGCCAGATAGAGATCTGCATGTAATTACATTTTTCCAACACTCCCCCTTAATTATAAGCAGATGGGGATTTTTAAAATAAAATTTACAAAATGTTTCAGAGCTTAGACATTCTCTGTTTATGACAGAGTTCACTGTGGAGAACTTGTCATTCCAAGATAACTACGCAGATACTGGAATGTGTCCTTTGCCAATGGCTTTGTGAAGATGTCAG